>PVIW01001485.1:0-293947 GCA_004026585.1 Noctilio leporinus | reverse complement strand
TATGCCTCTGGGCCCTTTGTATATCTTCCTCAGTGAGTTGTCTGTTCAGTTCCTTTGCCCATTTTTTAATTGGGCTGTCTGTCTCCCTGGTGTTGAGTCGCATTAGTTCTTTATATATTTTGGAGATCAGACCCTTGTCTGAGGTATCATTGGCAATTATGTTTTCCCATACAGTTGGTTCCCTTTGAATTTTGCTGATGTTTTCTTTAGCTGAACAGAAACTTTTCAATTTGATATAGTCCCATTTGTTTATTTGTTCTTTTATTTCCTTTGCCCTTGGTGAAGTATCAGTAAACATATTTCTGCGTAGGATATCCAAAAGTTTACTGCCTATATTTTTCTCCAGGACCTTTATGGTAGCACTGCTTATGTTTAAATCCTTTATCCATCTTGAGTTTATTTTGGTGTATGGTGTAAGTTGGTGGTCTAGTTTCATCTTTTTGCATGTTGCTGTCCAGTTCTCCCAACACTATTTGTTGAATAGACTGTTTTTACTCCATTGGATGTTCCTTCCCCCTTTGTCAAATATTAGTTGACCATAGAGTCCTGTGTTAATTTCTGGGCTCTCTATTCTGTTCCATTTATCTATATGTCTATTCTTATGCCAGAGTCAATAATTTTTAAAAGTTGAAGTTAATGCAATGTCTCTGGAAAGATCAAAGATGTAGCTCGCAACCCCTGGGAGGAAATAGTAAAGGGTGAAGAGTACAGATTCTGGAGCCATGCTATCTGAGTTCATGTCCTGGCAGTTCCGGAGCACCTGCTAGCTATGTGATTTAAGGTAATTTACTGCACATTTCCAAGTTTCTGATTTCTCACCTATAGATTTAAGTTGGTTTTATATAATATGTACCTCACAGTTTTCTTAGGAGTATTAAATGAGTTACTCATATAGACCACTTAAAACTATGTTTAACCCACAGAATGTTATATAAGTGATATCTCCTTTTGCTCCTTTATGGCATTATTAAACTAGAGCTTTAGTTTAGTTTTCTACAGTCCAGGCTTCTTCTATTGTCTTTCTGCCACGGAGGCTTCTTATCACTTTCAGTGTATCATTGTCCTTGTACTGTGTTTTTTTCCTTATAAGAGAGAACCATTTCTTTGTTCTTAGAAGGAGGGGGAGGGAGAGAGAGAGAAGGAGGAGAGAGAATGTTTTAAGAAAGCTAGAGATACCTTATTTGTGGAAGGAGCACATTTTGCAGTGTATCTTGTACCTAGCTTCTATAGGCACTTGGTTTATATATCTAGACTCCATATGCATTTGATTTTTCTCTCCTTGCTTTAAGAAGAAAGCTGTAAGTGCAGAGAAGCATGGGACATTGGATAAGGCATGGATTCCAGGGCTAGAAGACCTGATTCTGTTACTAGCTCAGTGATTATCGGTGCACATTTGGGCCTCTATTTTTATCTTTTCTAGCCTCTATTTTCTGACCTTAAAAAGGGCATTGTAATCTACATCTTGCTTGTTTCACTGGGTTTTTATAAGTACAGATCCAAAATCATATGGGCCCTGACTTTAAAAAATCTTCTGTATGGCACAGATGGAAAATATTTACAGTTATAATGTGACAGATGACTGTCTAACCAAGCCACCATGCACCAGGTTTTTATAATTCATGTTTTCTCCAGTCTGGAGACAGAAGTGTGATATAATTGCTCAGAAATTCATCGTACTGCTTCCTGAAGGGCTTGCCATTGGTTTTGTGTGAATATCTGTTTGCTAGTCATGGCTGCTCTTTGTTTTCAGGGTAGATCCCAACTCAGTGCACATGGGTATCAAGAAACAGTGCGAAGACTAAGATTATTTGGAAAGCATTCCCAGTGTCACATAACCCTTTGCGGGGAGGGGTCCAAATCAAGTTTTAATGCGCTCGATTTGCCAGAGAGAGACCTTGTTTCTCTGCATGTTCATCCCGGAAGCCTGAGACTGATGGCTGCCCCCTACTTTAAATCCCCTTTGACAGCGATGTGTACAGTAAACGGTTCTGACCACTGGCAGAACTTTGCCTAGCGCGGTCAGCCTTTTCATCACTACCCTCTGGGTCAGGCCCCTCTATTCTCCCTGTCAGGAAAAGAACAAAGAGTAGTCCACCTGGCCTCACCCCACCCACACCCCCAAACTGCAGAGTAGGGGATTTTGGCTTTCTCCAGCTCTGTATCACTAGGATTTGTGTCTTGGGAAAACTATTTGGATTATCTTCAAGCTCCTTAAAACACAAGGAGAGGGTGTGGTGCAAAAGAAACCGCTTCAGAGGCAGGCTTTATGAGAGGAGATGGAAAAACTTCAGGGTATCGAAGACTTTAAACCTGGAGGCTCTTGAGATGCTCTCTGGTTCAGCCGCCTCATTTTACAAATGGGAAAACCAAACCGGTGTCCTGAAGACAAGAAGTGATTGCTTGGTGCTAAAATTAGCCGCTTGAAAAAGCAGGGATAAGACTTGCTTCATGACCCTCAATCCGGTACTCCTGGTCCAACGTTAGAGTGGAGCAACTGACAAGTACGAGGGGGTCACAGAGACCTGGGTTGAAATGCTGGGTCCTCTCCTCGTAGTTTCTGGCGCCAGGCCATGAGAGGGTTGGGAATGGAGAGCTGTGATGCAGGGCAGTCTCAGTCAATACTAGTGTTCTTTCCCTACTTTGCGTCTTTTTAAATGTGAATGCCTTCACCCTCCTCCACCCCCCTTCCAGGTCCTTCCTGTCCTTGCTGGGTTGCCTTTTTCTAGGCAATTCTTAGGAATAAGCCTGAGTCAGTCCCATTATTTTATTAAGAGACTTTTTTTTTCTTTTTTTTTTTTTTTTTGGCACATTTGCTTCTCTTTCTGCAACCAGTCCCTGCTCTCTAATGTAATGATGATGCTGAGACCAAATTCGGGTCTGTGTGCTGTGAATTCCGTTGTGCAGGGAGGCTGGTGATGTGCAAAGAATCATTATGCCACATCAAGTTTCATTTGAAAGCCCATAAATACACCTTTTTAAAACAAAACAAACTTCTTCACCATCCGGGGGAGGGCTATAAATCTTGTATTTTTAGTACCTCAAAAGATCACCGGAAGATGAGCTCTAATATGTCAAAGGTGACAAGCAATCTCTATGAATGAATTGCAATTTGAGTCCCATTATACTTGAGCTGCATTGGGGATTCTAGAAGCTTCTCTAACACAATTTAATAATAATAGTAATAATAACGGGCTTGTTTGTCCCTAGTTTCTGATCCTGTAGTAGGGAGTTGATAGCCATAAGCAACTATGGTAGAAACTATATCAAGCTGTGGGTTCCCGCTGGGAGGAGAACTCTGCTACCTGTTCCTGGGAACTGGGTCACGGAGCCCTAAGTGTGAAACCCTTAGGGCTGATGTTAAAAAGCCAGAGAAGCAGAGATGCACAGGAGCGTGTTATGCCAAAACAAAGGTTGAGAACAGTGTTGCACGCAGATGTAGAATTTGGAGATCTGCTTGTTTTCATTCACTTTGTAGCAGCATCAGAAGTATTTAAATCATAGTAATGAAACATTACTGAGGGCGACTGGCACAGTGAAAATACTGCCAACTTTAAGGACAGACTGTGCTGATTCAAATCTAGGCCATCACGTTTACTGACTTCAAACCTTGGGCAAGTGACTGAATAACTTGTCAGCCTCAGTTTGCTCATCATGACATTGGGGTACCTGCCTCCTACAGTAGTCAAGAAGAATAAATGGAGGGAAGGGATGCTCCCTGTAGAGTACCTAGCATAGTGTCTGATGTATGGACATGACAGCTCTTCCCTGAGTATGAACCACGTGCCAGGGGCTGTTCCCACTTTTACCCTATGAGGATACCTACTGTTAGCCTTACTCACCTTGGTGTCACACCGTGCCTAATGATGTGGGTTTAAAAAAGATCTACTCATCCTTCCAGTAGGTGTCCTATAAATTGTAGCTCTTCTTAGAAAAGCCTCCTCCATTGATTCGGACTTGAATCTTGAGCCTGGACTTGAATGTGTTCAGTTTTCACCTTGATGTTCAGCCTAGGGTTTAGGATCTTGTTGCCTTCTGGCCTGTGGGTGAATATCGCACTGGGAGAAGTCAGGGAGACTTCTCACAGACTATGCACAGGTAGACTGCAGCTGAGGGGGTGGGGAGAGGGAGGGAGGGAGGAAAGAGAAAAGAGATGGATAGATTGGGCTGTAGGCAGAGTACCATCACCATCCTGGCAGGGGTCAGGTAGTTTCTCACGACTGTGCTTGTACAGTCCTCAGTGCTTTGGGTCAATTTAGTTTCTCTCTCTCTGAGCGTTGATTTGTTCTTCCATCAGGAACTTCTGTTTTGTTTCTGTTTTCTTGTGGTGGTGGTGGTAATTATTCATTACCTTTCAGAATCTTTTGTCTGTAAACAAAAAGCAGCATTTGTCCTAGGCTCCTTTTTAAAAATCTCCCTTGTTTGCCGTTTCTCAAGGTTGTTTTCTCAGGCTGTCCCAGCTCTCTGAAGATGTTAATTCTGTTTTGATTCTCTCCGTAATCAGTTTTGCTTTTGAAGCACTCTTGAGTCCAATTGAAACTGTCTGCAGGGTTGTGCCTTTCCCTGAGGATGGAGAGCAATCTTTCTTTTGGCAAATGTTACCACTCCATCCCCCTCCCCCTTCCAGAACTGAGCAGGTTGTCGCTTTCTTCCTTTCTTCCACCATCTTGTCTCCAGGGGCCCAGTTGGATGGCTGCAAACTTTCTTTCTCTCCTCCTCCTCCTCATTTATACCAGGAGGAGTTTTTATGTCTGGTGGCTGCATAATGGGAGGTGAGCAACAAAGGTAACGTTGTGATAGTTGGTTTAATTTTCTGGCACATTTGTCAACTTCTCTGCTTTATTTTGGTGCTGCCATTTTCTGGACTGCCACTAGGAAGTGAGCAGATATGCAAGAGCTAAAATGATCAGTGGTGTGATCTGAAGACCCATCAGCAGGGCAGCAGGGATGTGTGACCAGCATTGGGGGCCCGGGGTGGGGGAGGGGTTGGCGATGGGTGATAGGGTTGGCAGTGGGGGAGGGGTGGAGAGCAAGAGTTGGATAAGCCTAGGTAAGAAGTTCACTGGGGTTTTTCTAATCATCTCCACGTTTGAAAATATTTTTTATTTAAGGCCTTAGTATCCTGCGAAACAAGGAAGTGGCTTGGCTGTTGGAATGAAAATATGCTTGTTATAGCCAAGTGACTCCTTCAGATGTAGATGGGGCAGGCACTCTCAGCAGTTACCCAGGGGCCTCAGGGGACTGAGCCAGGGTTTCCCTCTGGGAGGAGCTGATGGAGCCCATGGTGGAGTTCAGTGCAGTAGGCAGCTTGCTTGGCAGCCGAGGCCCATGGGCCAGAGACTGAATTGTCTCTAAGGCAATCCTGACTAGTATCTCATCTTAAAGAATGGCCAGGCATCCCAGCAGAACCAGGTGGAGTTAGTGTGGCTGTATTGCTGTGAGTAAAATATCAATGTGATTTAGCCTTCATCAGGCCCTGCTCCCATTCATTCTCTGCACTACAGCCCAGTGATATTTTTAAAACAGAAATTGGATTAGAGTCCAGACTCCTTCACCTGGCCTCCCAGGCCCAGCAGGATCTGGCTTGAGCTTATCTTTTGTTTTTCAACAGGCAAGACTCCTTTCTTCTAACAAATTCTCCTCAAACGTTCTTTTCTGTCTGGTGTGTTATTCCTCTCCCCTTGACTTATTTCATTTCCAGAGAGAATCCTCCTCTGACCCTGCGGGAAGAGTAGGGTCACATCCCCTGTTGAAAGTTCTTCCATTTGTGCTGGAACTTCGCAGGCTTCGCTCCGTGGTTTACCAGGTGGTGGGGTTGATGGTGGCATTTGGTGTCATCACTCTTGCTTGGGGCTTAGCAGAGGACTAGTTAGTGTTCTCGCTCAGTCAGGTAGCCAGGCCTTACTTGGAAAGGAGAGGCTGGTACTGCTATATACATATCCAGGAGGAAAGCTGGTGTTTGATGCACTAGTGCCAATAACTCTGTTCAATCCCTAGCTTCCTTCAGTATTCCCCAACTCTCACAACGATGTCTTCTTCCACTTTCCTGTGGTCATTCAAAAAATCTTGTAATCAACAATAACTAAATTACCTCCAAAGTCTTGAAGTCAAGTACACTACTCTGTGGCTTCATTTCCTAGTTTTCCAGCTCGTGCGTTCCAGTACCCTTACTGTAGCATTTCCCTGACTCCATCAGGATTCCTGCTGACATCCGGGTTCTCCAGCAAGCGCCCCCTGAGAGACATGCAAGTATGTTTACGTGGGACATCTACATGGGAGAGCGACATACAAGGCCGTGTATAATTGAGTGCTGTAGGGAAGGACTCCTGCGGGAAAGAGCAGAGGCAGCATGGGTAAAGGGGCAAGTTAGTGCTCACCCTTTGAGTACTCTGAGTCTGAGATAGTCCTTAGAATTACCCTGCTCTGAGGTAAAGGAGAACCTGTCTCTGTTGTAGGTTGCCCTCTGGATGGGAGGGTTACTGGAGATGAGCTAACTCTCTTGTCATTGTAGGAAATAGTTACACCTGTAGAGAATTTTTTCATGAGTTTATTTGAGCCTAACTGATGATAATTGCTGGGAAGCAAAACCTTAACGGATTGAGAAAATGCTCCAGAGAATGGCAATTCTGCACCCTGCTTTATACACCGTAATCAAAAGAGAGGACTTAAGTGGGTTACATGAAATCCGTTGGTGATAGATTAGGGAAGAGGAAGAAAGCAAAGTGGACAGACCTTTGGGACCAGGTAAAAATTAAATGATAGATACATACTCCTCTTACGTCTGTGGGTACAGCAGTTAACAGTAAAGAATTAACAATAACAACAGTGAGGGGATTTGTGCTCTTCGCCTTGGTGCCCGGGCGCATTGTCTGTGCTTGGAGGAGTCCAAAAAGCCACAGTTACTTTGGCAGTCCAAAGTATGCTGTCATAGATGCAAAAAGACAATGAAGAGATTTAATTAAAGATGGACTTACGTCAGGGAAGATCCTCGCCTAGGATATGATCCCCCATCTTAAACTGCTTTTAGTTCATAAGTTTTCATGTCAGACCATCCTAGGTGGTTGCTTTAGGTCTCTGAGTTTATCAGGCTCACCGCGCAGGCCTCCCCTGAACTTGTCAGGTTAGTACGTGGCCCTTGTCTATTTTTGTCCCCCTGCTTCAAGCAAGGACAGTTTTTCTAGAAGGCTAACGGTGTCCAGTGTAGTACTTCATCCCTTTCTGCTGTCTGCCTCCTCATTCATGTTCTTACATCTCTTCCTTGGCACCTCCTTACCATCAGCTCTTTTCTGTGTTTTTTTTTAGGCATTTGATTATTTATTTTTAGAGAGAGGGGAAGGGAGGAGGAAAGAGAGGGAGGGAAACATAAATGTGTGGTTGCCTCTCATGTGCCCCTAGCTGGAGACCTGGCTTGCAACCTGGTTATGTGCTCTGACTGGGAATCGAACCAGTGACCTTTGGGTTCGTAGGCCAGTGCCTTATCCACTGAGCCACCAGTCAGGGCTCTTGTTCTTTTTTTAACTGACTCCAGTCAAACTTTGCCCTGTTCCTTACCCAAAACTACTCTTCCTAGGTCAAGGGCAGCAGTGAACTTCTTGCCAAATCCAGTGGTTAGCTCTGTTTATCTTATGCAACTTCATAGCAGCAGGTAATAACAGTGGTCCTTCCTCCTTTCCTGAAGCATTTTTCATCTTGACTTTCATATCCACTTTTCTATGAAGCAAAATGTTTAAGGAATGCCAGGAACCAACTGAAAGAATTGGAAGCCCTGACTGCCAGAAAGAGCTGAACTCCATCTCGTGCTCTGTGCAGCTGTTGTCCCATCTCTAAGTTCTGGGAGAGTTGCCCCCACACCTGTGCCTGGCGTAATCTTATATAGTGTTTATATTCCTGGTGTCCATTTGCTTTTATTATGCATTGTCTTGGATGACTTTTGGATGCATGTAGTATTGTGCAGGTAGAACACGTTTTTGACTGCATGAATTATTTCACTAATTCCTGCTGCTTTGTTTCCATGTCATAGTCAGTTATGGAAGTCTTGCTGAGTCTCCAAGAACTCAATTACCTCACAATAATTTTTATTTCTAGGCTGACATATCCTCAGCACTGAAAAGAGTATGTACTTTTATCCTTTAAATAAATCAATGAATGAACTTTTAGTGACTCAAGATAGCTGTTTTATTTTCAGTGTTTGTATATGAAGGAATGGTGTCAGTATTTCAATGATAGTATTAATAGTACACTATATTTGACTAATTATCACTTGAGAGGTGTTTTCATGAAGTAAATTCTAGTAAATAAGAGATTGACTTCTGAGTTCAAATCTTGGTTATAGCATACTCTAACAGGATGACTTAGTAACAAATATTTAACCGCCCTAGCCTCAATTTTCTAGACTTTAAAACGAGGATAGTGGCATATACCTCACTAAGGGAATTGTATGTAGATTAAATTAGATAATGCACATAAAGATATACAGCAGTAGGTTTCTAGCTGACTCTTATGACCATCTAATGAGGATTCTGGGACTCCGAGTGGTTAAATGCAAGTCTCAGGCTAGTAAGTAGCAGAACCAGAGCTTGGGTTCCCATTTTTTAAAATCTTGGATTCCTACGAGGAGTTTCTATCCTTCCCTCTCCCTAGCCATCCCACATAAGCAGTCCATGCAAAATGAACATAAATCACATTAATTTTATCACGAGCTTTTATGGAAAGCAGGGGATGCTCTGATCTCCATTCTAAGGAGAAAAAGATCTCTTTGTTGAATCAGCCTGGTATTCTATTACATGGGATGGATCTCCAGGTCAAGAGATGAAAGGCATTCGTTTGCGTTGGACAGCAACTGCTCTCTGTATTCACAGTGCAACATGGAAGAAAGTGGCTGCACCGTTTTTCTGTAGCAGATGGATTAGAGCCTGTCCTAGTAACCCACACGAGCAGAGAGGGGATGGGTGCCCTTCATCTCGCTGATAGCTGCTTTCCTATGTACAATGGCTACCTAATAAATATTAAGTAGTATTAACTCACTGGACACGGAACTATTTGATTTTGGACCTTAAATCCAACTCCCTCCATGGTGAGAGATTAAAAATAATCAATTTAGTCTTTATGTTTTTTGGGCTTTTGAGTGTTGTCACACCATGTGTCTTTCTTGAAATACTGTTTGCTCAGGATTGGCTCCCGTGCACCAGCTGAGCTTCCGGTTTAAGCTTTTGTGTTGAAGGTGGCTTGGTTTTGCTCTTGGTTTTCATGGGCGTTCCCAGTGTCTAGTTTCGCTGGAAGATGATTACGCTCCGGTTTAGTCATTCGACTAACTGTGATATTGCTCTTTTTTTTTCTCTTTCAGATATTGATGAGTGCGCGGCTAAGATGCATTACTGTCATGCCAATACTGTGTGCGTCAACCTGCCTGGCTTATATCGCTGTGACTGTGTCCCCGGATACATTCGCGTGGATGACTTCTCTTGCGCAGGTGAGCAGTAAGAAGCTGACCATGGCTGTGGTGTTCCTTTTAGCTTCGAGTGCACTCAGTACTATTTTTGCCTAAATAGTCCTTCTCTTGCATTATTGTACCCTTACCTTTTGAGAAAACAATGAAGACATTTCATTTGCATAATTTCATTCTACTCCCAGTGTTTCTGCCTGTGTGTGTGATCATACATGCATGGGTGTATGGTTTGAAATTGAAGTCCCAGTTGCCTGTAGTAACATTGTAGGACTAATTGTATCCAACTCTTTCCTTCCATCATGATGAAATGTTTTTGTACTAAGAAAATGTACTTCGTTTCCCCATTGGCCAAGACAGAAATTAAATTTAAAGGGAAAGTAGTAGTATCTAGTGGGCAGGGATTGGGCATTTGGGAGCTAGCCAAGACTTTTGATTGATACGCTAATAGTCAGCTTTCTCCCTCTTTTCCCTTTTTCACTGGGCTATCAGGACTAAACTGGGACTCCAGGGACTGTGGTTGGTACCTTTGTGTGAGTAGCACTGGCTTTGTGGGGCATTCTATTTAGGTTCCATTACACTTCCAGTCACGTATGTGGACTCATGAATAGCAAATTGGTTAAGTGTGGTGGAAGAGTCTGAATATTCCTTCTCTTGGTCAGACTCTTTAAATGAGCAACGTGAAACCTGTAAGATTTTAGTCATGTTGTACCTTTCTCTGACTCTTGCATCTTTCTCTTTGTTTGGATAACACAGTCCTATAAAAGCTGAACTCTTCATCCAGAATAGAGTGCTAGTCTCTTTTCTTAGTGTATTTTACTGAGTGACCCTCTGAAAAGAGCCAAGAGTTGCAAACGTTAGGGAAGCAATGTTTGTGTGTCCAAATACTTTTGCCAGGGATTGTCCTGGGTTTATAAGTTACTGTTCTGTAACTAAGGGACTGGCGATCTCAGATTGATGGCAGTTTCTGACAGCCGCAAAGGCCAAATCTCACTCATCTGTCTTTTATATAACTTAAATTTCTAGGGAGAAAAAAAGAGAGAGAGAGAGAGAGAGAAAGAGACTCTACAAACATAGCATTCTGAGATCTCAACATTTTAAGTGGACAAAAATCTTTTGGATCTCTAAACAAACACAATCCAAAAACCTGTGATGTTATAGATGACTATTTTTCGTTCTTAATAGCAAATCAATGTCTTGACTTATTTTCACCCAAAGACTAGAGGGAACCAGTGACTAACCACCCATCACAGCAGCACAGTATCATGCAACTCAATAAACCCTAATTAAAGCCCCGCTGTGGGGAGAGGCCCTGTTGAAATTACATCAGAGTGCCACCTCTGCTTTTATTTTCTCACTGAGGAGGGCCGGCGGCACAGTGCTTATTGAACACCTAACTAATAAGGACAGGTGCTCTGTCTGGTGGTGTATATATAGAACCAGATGGAACATGAATTATTTTGAGAACTAGCTCCAGAATTACTTTTAGAAAGGCAGCTTCGTTGTTTGGAGTAAAAGGAGGGGTGTGGAATTAGTGAGTACCCCAGCACTCCTCTCCTCAACTCCAAAAAACACCACACAGCTCCGTAGGAAAATACCTGTACACATATGTGCATCCACACACGTGGTTTTCGTTTTATTTATATGTGTATATTTTGTCTAAGTGGGAACAGAAAAGTTAGAATACAAGAGAGAAAACCAAGAGTGAGGAGGGAGGAACCGGTCAGAGCTGAAGGCTGGATGCCATGGAGAACGGAGGGCCAGTGAGGACCACCTAGCGGAAGGACAACTGAAAGGACCTTTAAGGGTAGGAATATTTAATGGGAGGTCTTTTCATTGTTTTGCTATATAGTATACAGTGCAGGTAGGTCTTCCTCATGACCCTCCAACCTCCAGCAATGTCACCCACCCTGAGCACTAGACTAGGTAAAACTCTCCCCTGCAGCGAACGCAGGTTCATGTGGTAGATGCCAGAAATGGTGCGCATGTGTATAGGATATGGAGACCTCAGAGCCAGATGTAACCATTCCTATCCTTTCCTCCCCAACCCCGAATGTATCCGTATATGTACATGCATCACTTCCACCAAGCCTCTCAGGAATTGCAGAAATCTTGATGAAGGCTTTGAACTTCATAGGCCATAGAATTTGGGAGTAGGATTTTTTTCTTTAAAGATAACTTCCTTTCATTCCAGATTGCTTCCGTCTTACTGCTCCAGTCTTCTGCTTCTGTCCACAGCATAACTTCTTCATCAGTGTGGGGTTATTGTCCTCCTTGATGTTTACTTCCCCCATCTCCACCCCCTGCAACCCTCTCCTTTCTTGCTCACCATTCCACAGAGACTACACCGATCAGGGTCACCTTGAACTCCATCTTGCTAAGTCGAAGGCTCTTCTGTGAGCTCTCAGGAGCATTTAGCAGAGTTGACCATGCCTTCCTCTTTTAAACACATCCTTTTCTTGACTATTGAGACATCATCTCTCCTGATTTCCCACCGGCCACCCCTGCCCAGTCTCCCTAGCAGTTTAAGTGCCATAAAGTTCTGTTATGTCTTCATTCTCATGTTCACCTATGTTGTCTTTTTAGATGCCTTTGTTTCACCCTAGGACTTTTAGCAATGCTTTTGTCAATTACACTTACATTTCTATCCAGTTGGAATGTTTCTGCTGAGCTTCTGATTCATATAGTCAACTTGCCATCTACATATAGATGTTACATGGGCATTTACGTTCAATGCGTCTAAGACTAAACTGATTTTTTTTCCCATCCTGCAAACTTCATTTCCCAGTTTTCTCCATCTCAGCAAATAAAAGCACCATCTACTCAGTTTCTTGAGCCAAACGTCTAGGTGTTCATCTTGATTGCTTTTCTTTTCTTGCCCCTCGACTTTCAGGCCACGCCTCAGTCTTGTTGGCTCTGCTCACCATCCTGAGCCTGTCCTGTCCTGAGCCTGTCTACTTCTGTCTGTCATGTACTACCAAGCTGTTGCAGTGGTCACCACATTGCACTTTCTGCCCCAGTTTTGCGCCACTAGAACCTTCTCCTCATGTAGTAGCTAGAGCAAACTTTTTAAAGCAAAAATGACACAAGTCCCCTTGAAACTCTCTGGTAGTGTCCCATTACACAGAAAATCAAATACATACTCCCTGCTTTGATGTAAAAACCAGCAGGGCTTTGCTCTTTTCTACCTCTCTGACTTGATCTTGCACTTTTCCATCCTTGTCTGTTCTGGAGTGGCTACCCTGACTTTTGACTTTTCCTGCCATTCAACAAACTTGTTCTACCCTAGGACCTTTGCATGAGCTAGCTGAGAAGTTTGTTTCCTCTTGAGATCTACCTGACTGGCTCTTTCTTATCATTCAGATATCAGCATAAAAATCATCAGCTGAGAGAGGCCTTCTGTGATTAATATAATTAGCCACCCATTTTTCTGTTTTATCACCTAATTTCATTTAATTCTCTGAATATTACTTACCACTGTCTGAACTTTTGTTATTTAAATGTAATTTCTTAAAATCTTTTTTCTTTCTTTGAGAATATAAGCTCGGAGAGCAGAGACATTTTTCCCTTTTATTCTCTACTCTATCTTGCTTACTTAGGATATAACCTGGCAGAGAGCAGTGATCAATAAATATTTATTAAGTGAAGGAATGAAGAAATCCATTTGACCTTGGGTTCATTATTTATTTCTCTAAATTTCACTTATAAAATAATGTTTATATATGCTATACCTATAGGTTATTATAAAAATAAAATTATATACGTGGAAATATTTATCTTGGTACTTAGATCAGTCAGGATAGGATGTTCTGCAGTAACAACCCCAAATACGAGTGACTTAAAATAACAGGTTTTATTTCTTGCTCATGCATTATGTCTATCATTGGTCAAGAGAAGGGATGCTGAAGTATGTCATAATTACTTTGGGATACAAGATGATGAAATAATCACTATTTTGAACATTGCTGCTGCCAAGACAGGGAAAAGAGAGCCTGGGTGGTCTTGTGTCAGCCATTAGATGTTCTTACCAGGGAATGATACTCAGATATTCCTTCTACCCATAACTTATTGACTAAGCTAGTCACAGGTGCCCAAGCAGTGCCAAGGGGACAAGGAAATGCAGTCCTTCCTTGCCTAGAAGGGTAGGGAACAAAAAATATTTGGTGAATTGAGCTAATGAATATCGTGGTGACTGACAATACATATGCAACAAAATTTGTTCCCTTTGATGTTAGGAGTTGTTGATTAAAATAATTTAAAAAAACCCTTCAGTTTACAATGTGATGGGGAAATTAATCTAAAAAAATAATTATGATATTAAACACATTGTATTAAGCACTATGATTGAAGTACAAGCAAAATGCAATAAGAAAATGGTGCTCACTTGCCTGATAGTGTTTGGAATGTGTTTTACAAGCCAAGGGAAGCTATTAGAGTTGACCAAGCCGAGGGTAGCATGCATTGCCTGGATGACATTAGGATTTTACTGTGGAAAATATGGATGAGAATGAGGAGGCCTAAGAGACAAGCTTTCTCTCTGACTGCATTTCTCCTCTAGACCCAATTTAATGATCTGCCTCGGATGCTTTCATGGTAAGCTAGAACTCTGCCCTGAAAATAAGCCTGTTTAGCCAATTGTGCTCTTGATTCTCTACGACAGAGTAGCTCCCCACCTCTAATCGCTGTCATTTCTTTATTGGCAAAGAACACTTCTTCCCCTAAGTGGTTATTTGCCAGTGTAATAAATGAGGTGTATAATAGATGTCTGATGTCTGCCGCTGTGTCTTTTCAGTGTTTCTTTTCCAGAAGACAATTTGCTGGGAGTAATTGACAGGCCTGAAGGCACCCTTTGTTTGCCCGGAGTTCCTGACACAGCATTTCTTATGAACCATGTTTCCTTTTCCCAAAGATCACAGCTGTCCGCTGCCCCTGTTTAGTTGATTTTCAACATATGTCAAGGTCACCCCCCCCCCCGCCTTTTTTTGGATGCCATTTAACCTGGCACTTAACTTTTTGAAGTTAGTTGTCATATTGGTGAGCCTAGAGTTATATCAGCTTTGGTGATACGTTGATTTATTAAGTAATTGATACATATATTCATTCATCTTTTTATTTTTGTGTCCAATATGCAATCACAAGTGTAATAGGGCCATGGAAATTCGTGGCAAATGACCACTGTGTCCGGGGAGTTTAGTGTTCGCAGCACAGCTTCTTCAATAAGAACACACAGTCAGCATCAAAAGTGGCCTTGTGCTGACCGAATTAATTCTCTTCTAAGGCTTAATAGAGTTTAGATAAGTATTAGGTGTTATGGCTTCTTGGCAAGTTCCAAAGAAAAAATTCCAAAGGAGCCTTTTCCAACATTATGTGCTAACAGCTGACCCTTCATAAAATCCACACCTGAGAGAGTAAAAGTCAAGCATGATCCTGGAGGGGAAGGACAAGGTAGCAAACAGGAAAGACGCCTTAGCTTTTTCCTAGTTAAAAAGTAAAACAAAATAAAATAAAAAGCCCTGGCTGGTGTGGCTCAGTGGATTGAGTGCTGGCATGTGAACCAAAAGATGGCCAGTTTGATTGCCTGTCAGGGCACATGCCTGGGTTGCGGGCCAGGTCCCGGGTTGGGAGCCTACGAGAGGCAACCTATTGATATTTCTCTTGCACATCAGTGTTTCTGTACCTCTTTCTCACTTCCACTTTCTCTCAAAATAAATTTAAAACCATAAATAAAAATGTATCTCATGGGTTAATAAAGTTCTGAGAGATCAATATCGATGATAATTATCTAGAACTTAAACATGTGCTCTCGCATCATTATTTTACACCTGGGACCTGGGGATTCCCTGTCATAACCAATTATTACATACAGGGCTCTGTGCTTTTTCTGTGGGAAAATTTCCCCTGGCCTTTGAAAGGATGAAATCCAAAGCACTGTTCTTTGACCCTGGGCAAGTTTTTGGCCTCGGAATTTGCGTGTGTGAGTCTGAACCACGTTCTCTCTTCTAAGAGATCCTCGACTCCCTCTGGCTCTTTTATGAGTTTTAAAACTGAGGAGTGCTTGAAATTGAGATGGAGGAGTCTTTCCTCCATACCCTTTTATTTTTGGAATGGTCAAACTGCTGATTTAGTGGTCTCCGACTTTCATTTATCTCCACGAAAACTGCCGTGTTTAGGCTGTTTGATAAGATGTTATCATTAGATACCCAGGCAGCTTTAAAGGGGGATGATTGTGATTTACGAGGAAGGCATGCGGTAGTAAGACAGGTAGTTTACAGTAATGGCTAAGCATTCATTTTTATGCCAAAAACTTCCCACGAAGGTAAGAACTAAAGGGAGCTTGTGAGCTAACAGATACCCGATGTGAATTTTATTTGCTTGCTGAAAGGATTTTTATTTTCTTGATGTTGACATGGGTGAAAGCTTAAAGTAAGTGTATGTTTGAAATACTCCAAGGAGGCTTCGTTGAAGAGTTAGATAAAATCGTCTATTATTTGAATGGTTTAAATTAAATTCTTGTAATGAAAAGAGGTTAGTCAATAGTATCAAGATTTAGGAGTAAAAATTAGCTGTTAAAATTTTTAAGTGAGTTCCCTGGAAAATGCTTTCATGCTAAGATTGATGAAATACAGATTTCTTTCAAATAAAGATACCTGATGCTTTCTCATTGAGCAGAAACATTTAAATGGAGCTAAACAGAACATTCTCTACCTTGAGAGAGCATGATGGTAAGTTAATCACTGATTATCCTTGTTTTTCAGGCACATAGCATGTAGACTACATTTACTTTAGTGAAAAAGACTGAATCAAAGACTGAGATACAATTTTTATTTACCTTTCTAAATGCTATAGAATGCAAAAATGGTTTTTATTAAAGATACCAAGACAACATGCACTGATATGTTGAATAAGAAAAGTCAAATTAAGACATGTACCATTGGACATTTCAAAACCCAACTCTAAGCTCTGAGGGTTCTTAAGAGACATTTGCCTTTTATTTTGATTTCTTTGTCTGGTGCATCCTTTTATTTGATTCCTTAAAGAGTTGATTCTGTTACTCTCCTTCCCTTTCAGAGGGGGGATGGGACAGTATCAAAAGCAGGATTCCGAAGTGCTAATTATTTAGGACAGATGTTTTCAACCTTCAACTTAGATTACATCCATTTAGAGCAAAAATAAACACCACCGCCCCAAAAAGTGCACACCTGAAGTCTGCTCCTTGAGTTTGACTTTCACTTGGTCTAGTGCTGTGACATGGTGTCAGTGTTTTTGTTGAAATACCTAGGTGATTCTCATGTGCAGCCAGAGCTGAGAGCCACTGCTTTTGGAGAATAAAGAGAATGTCAGGGGGCAATCAGAATGAAGAATTGCCCTCTATAGTGTAGACTAGAAAAGGATGTCCTGGTACTGGTGGTGGGATTCATGGGTCAGGAGGTACTGAGAGCAGAGACTTGCCTGGCTCCTGGAGGAAGGAGCCTTGCCTCTGAGTCTGCACTCTGGGACATGTGAGAGTCTGCAGAGAGAAAGCCTATGAGCTGCCTGTGCACATGAGGCCTCACGAGGAGATCCTGAACCTTCAACTGGGGCCTGGCTACTGTGAAGCCTCAAAGAGCTTTCAAGGTAAGTGGGGCATCTCCATGGTGACCTGTGTGTTCCATGGGCTGAGGACCAGACAGCTTTCCCTGCCAATGTCTCAGCCATTTGGAATCCTCTAGAGCCATGACACATCCTGATGGAAGCAAGGAATCCTCAAAATGAGATGTTTCTACCAGCCTAAAAGAGGAGGTGTTCAAAGCCATTCATTTAGATGAATTGAAAAAATGAAAGAAAGCTACATTATGTGCACATATATTTTGTGACTGGCCTTCTCTACCCATCAGATGTGAAAGAAACAAAATCATCAAAAGGAGAAAACAGGAAAAAAATAAGAGGCCCCTCTAAACATGCAGCATGGGCCAAAAATTCATGGGATGTTTGGTTTTTCCAAGGCAATTTATCTTTTCTGTATGCAGTCCTGGAAAGCCAAAGACCAAATATTTATGAATTTAGTAATAGCAGTGTTAAAATAATGCTAAGCTGTATTAAAGCCAGCAAGTATGTCTTAGGGAGGTTATTAAAGAGGCTTCCCTTGAGGTTCTTTGTTGGGTTTAAGTGGAAGTTCACTTTTATTCCAGCTTATATTTTAGTGTAAAATATCCAAACCAAATTGGCTGCTACTCAGCAACTAGGATAAATGATGGAGCTTGTCCCCATGGTGTTTACGCACAAACCTATTACGTACGGTGTTGCCCTTGACCCAGATTCATCATAAAGGCCTGTTAATATTTCTGCCCACTCGGTTGTGGGAGTCGTGCATTCAGAATCACAATCAAGCCTTCACAGAAAGAAGGGGTGTGATTAGGATGCCTCAGCACTTGCAACATTTTAGGCCTCCCTTGCAGTCCCACTTACTCCACGTTAGCGTCAACACAGCGAGTGTACATTTCTCTTCAATAGTCTAGCAAGCTATCTCATATTGTTTGGGTCCATCGCAAAGGCTTCATCAATGCTTTGGATTTTGTTTCTTTTGTCTAGGATAACTTAAAAAATGCATTAGTTATTCTTGGGGCAGAATGGCAGCTCTAAATTCTTGTCATTAAAATCTAGTGAATAGCACTGGCTGGTGGCACAGTGGATAAGGCACCAGCCTGCGAACCAAAAGGTCTCTGGTTCAATCCCCAGCCAGGGCACCAGGTTGCAAGCCAGGTCCATAGCTGGAGGCAGGTGAAAGGCAACCATGCATTGATATCTCTCTCTTTCTGCCTCTCTCTTTACCCCTCTCTCTAAAAATAATAAATTTAAAAAAATCTAGTGAATAAATTTTATTGGTCGCAAGCTTTGGCTATGCCATTCATTTATGAATTGGGAAACCATTTAAGTTCTGTGTTTCTCCAGCCGTATCCTCTGGACATTCTCACAGAGTTGTTGAATGATGAAGTGAGACAGTGTAGGTGCATCAGTTCAGATGATTTTATGAGAAAGAAAAGAATCCTCACTTGGTTCAACTGGCTTAAATGATAAATTTATGCCCTCATGACAAAAAGCCTAGAGACCATGTTTCTAGCATTAGTTCATTCAGCTGCTTCTGGGCCCAGTAACACAGGCTGTTTCCACCTTTTTTACCTTGTTATTTCCAGCATGATAGTTTGCAACTGTCTAGCTCCCTTCTCAGTCTCACAATGGCTGAAGTGACCCCAAGCATTACATTTTCACTTAACTATCTCCTCAAAGTTGAAGAAAAAATATATCCATCTGAGTCCTTGGTTCAGACCAAGGATAACTTTATCAGAAGACCATCCTGGAATATGTGTTTTTGTGCCTCATTGTCCAAAATTGTATAATATATCTATTAATAAAATGTACCTTAGAAAGGTGAGTAGCATTACCCTGAAGCAACATTTATCACTGAGGCTGGGGCAGGTCCCATCTTTATAGTACTGTGCTCACTTACATCTAAGCAAAATTTGGATTCCATTGTCAAGACAAGGTATGTGTGTGTGTATGTAGATCCCCAATTGTATAAGTAATCAACATATTATATTCATAGCTTTGAAAACATTATTTCAAGCTCAGGAGTAATGAGAAGAAATGTAATTAGATACTAATTATACTACATTTGCGTATTTGGCTATTGCTGTGTAGCTACATAGGTCTATATTTACACATATGCCAATCACTCTCTGCTGGAGATAGTCCCAGAAATAGGCACCTTAGTACATTGCTGATAGGAAGGTAAATTGGTAAAACATTTCTTGAGGATGTTTTGACAGTATATATGAGAAGGCCTAGGAATATTTATTTATAGAAATACTTACTCCAAGGAAACAATTGGTTAAAATTACTTATGTGAGAAGATTTTTATTGGGGTCATTTATTCCATTTGTATTTGTAACAAAAGAAACTAGAAGCAATCTAAACATGAACTAATGGAAGCTTGGTTAAGTAAATTATAATACATCCATATGTTAGGGTATGATGAATATTTAAATAATGTTTTGAAGTGTATTCAGTGTCAATGGAAAATTTTCACCATAGCGTATGATGAGATTTGAAATAGTCTGTGTACTGTTTTCCAATTAAAATCGTAAAAAAAAAAAAAAAGCCCTGGCTGGTGTGGCTCAGTGAATTGAGCACTGGCCTCTGAACCCAAGTGTCACTGGATCAATTTCCAGTAAGGGCACATAATAACCAGGTTGCAAGCCAAGTTTCCAGCCTGGTATCTAGCTGGAGGCGAGTGAAAGGCAACCATACATTGATGTCTCTCTCCTTTTCTTCTTCCTGTCTTTTCCCTTCCTCTAAAAATAATGAATAAAGCCTTTAAAATATAATAAAAATAAAAATAAAGTAGTAAAAATAATAAAAACTATGCATGAACACATATACAGTTTCACACATACATGTATACACAGAAACATAGAAACACATGGAGGGATATCCCTCCAAATAATGAGTGAGCAGAGGATCTGTTCATAGATGTTTATATATGATACTTTTCTTTACACTATATGTATTTTCCAAGTTTTCTGTGAAATACAATGCAATGAATCTGCATTGTTTTATTGTAAAAGTTGTTATTCAAATATTAGAGAACAGAAAATGCTAAACAAAGATGACATTGAGTTTGTTTCTCTTAAGTCTGCTGTCATCCTACTACATTATTTTTCTCAATGTTTATAACTCGGTATTGCTCATGCTTTCTGTCCTTAGTGACATATCAATAGAGTATGAGTCTTGAGCTGAAGTGATGAAGAGGGGTGGCTTTGTTTCATCATTTTCCTGGAGAATTTGATTGACCACCATGATACTTGAGGAACACTTTTAATGATAGTGCTTTTTTGCTTCCTGAAGGATCCTGGAAGGTGATCCAATAGCCAGGTTGTACCTGCCATATCTCACATAGGCCCTTCTGGTTAAGGTTCCCAGATTCAAGGCAGTTGGTCCAGTAATTTTTGGACTGTAGCCAAGACAGATTGAGACCCTGAGGGAGACAGAAAGGAGCCGGGATATGCGTAGCAAAGCAACCCCTAGGTGAGAAGGAGGCCACACACGGTCCAGCTCTGCCTCTGCCTCACTGAATGGTGTCCCCACTCAGCACTTTCCTTTGGGGCAGTCTTCTGAGCTGAGATTTCAAATAAGGTTTCTGTGGAAAAGAGTACGGCTTCCTTAAAAAAAAACAATAACTCTGCCAACCAATGTAATAACTTGTCTAATTCTTTGATTCTGTAAGATATGGTTCCTGACCTCCAGGAGATGATGGCCTCTTTGGGGGACATAAAATTTCCATGTAAGAAGAGTAATTTTATAGGATGTATAACTGAGTGCTAAATCGTGAGGTATGGGCAATAAATGCTGTAGGAAAGAACACAGGTGTGGAAGAAAGAAGGACATTAATTAGTATACGGTAGAGAGAAAGTGTCTCCCACAGGAGGGTATCTGAAGCAGTGTGATTTTGATGTTGAATGGGAGTTCTGATGAAAGAGAATTGAGGAGTAATGGGGTGACTGGTGCTTTGGAAACAGACCTGTCTTGTTTGCTGATCTCAAGTGTTACCTGGAGGTGACCTGTGTAGAAGTAAGAAAAACAGGCTCTGAATCAGGCAAGTCTGGCTTTCTGCTCCAACTCTGAGCATTAGTAGCAGCATTAAGTTCTGGGAAATGGACACACCTTTCAGAATCTTGGAGAAGGAAATGGGATACTATGTATGAAGTGCTTGGAAGAGGGCTCAGCCTGGAGAACATGCTCAGTACATGTTATGCTGATGTTATGGTTGAGGAGTCTAACTTGAGAGGCAGGGAGGTTAAGGAGTTGTCCAGGAACTATCCAGAGCCACATCTAGGAAGCAGTGGAGTAAAGATAGCAATGCAGGTCTCCTAGCTCCAGAGACTCAAATGCAAATTCAGAGGTCTTTTGAAGATACCTGTATTGTTTTTTTGAAAAATTACTGAATTGATTGGGTTGACATTGCTTAATAAGCTTTTGTTTCCTGTGTACAGCTCTATAACACATTGGTATAGTGTATTGTGTGTTCACCTCCCAAAGCCAACCCTCTTTCCCTTCTTCCGCCTGCCTCCCACCCCCTTGCCCTCTGGTAACTACCATACTGTTTTCGAAGTCGGTGAGGTTTGTTTTGTTTTGTTTTTTCATCTTTTCACCTATTTTACCCAGTCTCCCTACAACCTCTCCCCTCTGGCATTTGTCAGCCCCTCTGACAATCTATGAGTCTGCTTATATTGTGTCAGTTTATTTTGTACATTAGATTCTATATATCAGCAAAATCACGTGGTATTTATTTTTCTCTGCCTGGCTTAGTTTACTTAGCATAATGTTCTCCAGGTCTACCCATGCTGTCCCAAAAGGTAAGATTTCTTTACTTGTACTGTCCAGTAATATCCCATTGTATAATTGCACTGCATCTTTTTTACCTGCTCAACTACCGGGCTGCTTCCAAATCTTGTCTATTGTTAATAATGCGGCAGTGAACACAGGGGTGCATAAATTCTTTCAAATTATTGTTTCAGGTTTCTTTGGGTATACTCCCAGAAGTGGAATTGCTGGATCATAAGATAGTTCAGTTCCATTTTTAACTTTTGGAGGAAACTCCATGCTGTTTTCCACAGAGGCTGCACCCAATCTGCAGTCCCATCAATAGTGCAAGAGGGTTCCCTTTTCTAATGCTAAGGATATGTTTATTGATTTGAGAGAGAGAGGGAGGGAAAAAGAGAGAAACATCAGTCACTTGCCTCCTGTATGTGCCCTCACTGGTACAGAGCTTTGGAATGTGTTCCAGAAGCTCCCTTTAAACTTTTCCTGAGAAGGGAAACTTGTTCACCTGCAGACACCTTTGGCCTTTATCAGCTTTGCTGACTGGCCTGTGGATAGGCTTTTTTGGGGTAGCCACAGGGCAAACTGCTTTCAGGGGATGGATGGAATATCAGAAGCTTGGCCTGGCTGCGATTCAGAATGAGGTCCTTGGCAATTGGGAGATGTCTTTGGGGAGGTGTTTATAGCAAAGAGGCATGTAAAGAAACTAGCAGTTTAATAAAATCATATAAGAGATGCTTTGTAATTATAACAGTATTGTATGCATATTATGGTTGCATTAAGAAATAGATAAGAATAAGAAGAAAATGGACACCTTTAATAATTTAACCCTGTAAACGCAACTTCTAATGATATTTTGGAGTATTTCTTCCTCCTCAGTTTTCTATGCCTACACTTGTATTCTGCATTGTGGACATACATCACATAGCATCTACCAGTGGATATTTTAATTTTTTGTATTTCATGAATTACTTCCAAATATAACTGCTCATGGCTGCAAAATATTCTCTCCTATTATTATGGCTTTCATCATAGTGGAGAAGTATTAGCATTTAGTTGCTTCTGTCTTCACTAGCTTTCTTATATTCATGTGTTTATTCTTCCTCTGTTATGACTGATGGTGATCATTGTTTGGCCTCATTTTGGATAAAGAGTGAGTCAGATAACAAACCTTGGGCTAGCCCCAAGCAGGAAATACACATGCTTAGGGATTCCCGAATGGAGAAAAATCTGTTTCTCAGGTGTTGTTTATTAAGGGGCATTTTAGGGAAAGCAGAACCCTCAAGAACTGTGTAATCTTAACATAGCCACGTAATTTTTTATGTAACACTTTGTTAATAGATGTATTCTTTACTGGGCCATTGCCTTGTGGAAGTATTTGCCATAGTTGTATTTCTTTATTCGATGTGTTGTTCTTTAAAATTTTGAGTATTGCCCTGGCTGATGGCACAGTGGATAAGGCGCCAGTCTGCGAACCCACAGGTTGCTGGTTTTAGCCCCAGACAGAGCACATAACCAAGTTGCAAGCCAGTTCTCCAGCCAGGTCCTTAGCTGGAGGCAGGTAAAAGGCAACCATACATTGATGTCTGTCCCTCTCTGCCTCGCTCCCTTCTCCTCTCTCTAAAAATAATAAATAAATACAATCTTTAAAAAAATTCACAGTATTACCTAGAGCAGCTAGTATTTTGGCATTAATTTCCCCAATTTGGCTCATTGGTTGAACATAGGGACAGCGTGACAGTATCAGAACTTTTAAATAGTTGGAATGTTAGAGACGTATAAGGCATCAGACAACACTTACAGATTATGGTCATTTCATTTGGTTCTGAATTTTGAAGAACTCTTGAAGAAATGTGCCCAGAGAGACCTTGCTTGTGGATTATCCAAAACCTTGGGATATTTTCTCATTAAGAGGAGATATCTATCTATATCTATATTTATATATCTATATCTGTATCTGTATGTCATCTGTATGTATAGTATGTATATCTATATCATCTATATCTGTATCTATATCTATATTTTTAATCCAAGCAAGTGGTCTGTTGAAAATGTGACTTTGACAAGAGGAGGCAGACATCAGCTCTGCTTATCAGTGTGAAAGAGGGGTGAGGGAGTGATTCCTATCTCAGCCAGAGTGTGTGGTACTGGAAGACTGTTATGTCACAGCAACTCCAGCTGAGGGCTTACAGTGCAGCGGCGGGAAGCAAATGAAGATATATACTGTGATGCTTTTCTTGGCCTAAGCAAACTATCTATCTATCTATCTATCTATCTATCTATTTATTTTAGGGCTGATTGGAGTAGTTCACAGCTTTGGCACTAAGCCCATGAGGAATTCCAGAGAGCAGTTCCCTTTCTCTGTTTTTGGATAGAGAAAACCAACAAGTCATAAAATAGCACACATATAGCCTCATGCCTACCTCTCCATGCTACTGAAATTTTGAATTTACTCACTAGTATTTGAACATGATTTATTTTATTTCATCCCTTCTCCTGTCTCTTATTTCCTTTTGACTCTATTTGTGGGTTTGTTAATCCAGCTTTTCTCATGGAATCTTATTTTCTACACCTTTTATATTAACTTCATTTATGGGTGTGTGTTTTTTACTTACGAGGTCTGTCCAGAAGGTGTCCAGTCACGTAATATGAAAAAAGGAAACATTTCTTGAAGAAGATACAAGGCACAAGAAACATTATATATAAGACAATTGATGCCTCAGTCCACTTCAAAGTAGGTACCTTGGGACCTCACAGTTCTCTCAGTCACCATCAGCTGCTCTGTCATATTTTCCTGAATCTCGTCAATGATCTGAACTCTCATCTCTTTTAAAGGTGATTTAGTTTTGAGAAAAGCAGAAGTTGCAGGGTGCCAAATCTGGGGTGTAGGAGGGCTGATCCACCTGGGTGATGGATGTTTCACCTAAAGGCTCAGTGTGAGATATGATGAATGAGTGGACCCAATGTTGTAATGAAGCTGCCAATCACCAGTTGACCATAGCTATGGCCTTCTGAATCATCCAAATAGTTTCCATGGAGGAATGTTCCAGGTTCATGCAAAATTTGATGCAGATCTGTTACTCTATGTACTGGGTCATTTTGAATGTGATGATGTCCACAGAGTACACATGCTCACTCAGTGGTGTCCCCACTGACTAGTACAGTTTTGTCATTGTGCAAGCATGCACATTCTAGTCCATTCTCCTTGGCTGCCAGGTTACATGATGTTATGCAAACCATTCTTGTTATGTTAACAGTGGCTGGACTTTTTCTGGACAGACCTCATGTATCAATAATAATTTAAAGCAGGGTCTTGAACAGATGTTTGAATACACATGTTGATAAGGACATTATTTTATAGCTGAAATGTGGAAGCAACTGAAGGGTCCCTTGCCAGATAAATGTATACACAAACAGTGGCATAGTATTCAACCTTAAAAAAAGAAGGAAATTCTGACTCATGCCACCACATGGATGAACCACAAAGAATATTATACTAAGTGACATAAGCCAGTCACAAAAAGACATACAAAAAGACAAACACTGTGGGTTCTGCTTCTCTGTGATACCTAGAGTAGTCAAATTCTTAGAGATGGAAAGTAGAATGGCAGTTGCCACAGCTGTGTGGAGGGAAGTTACTGTTTAATTTTTCAGGTAGTGTTTCAGTTTTACAAGAGGAAAGAGAGTTCTGGCGATGGATGCTGGTGATGGTTTCACAACAGTGTGAATGCCACTGAACTAAAAAATGGTTAACTGTATTTTACGACAGTTTAAAATTTGGGAATAATATTAGGAAAATATTTCTTCCTGTTACTAAGTCAACTCCAAAAATAACATTTACATAATTTCCTTTGCTTCCCTAACACATACTGGGCATCAACTTTTGTTATAGCTCCAGTAGCCATTCATTCATTATTTTTCATTCATTAAGCATATATAGATGGAGGAATCTAAGCATAAGGTATTATTATACATGTAAATAGATCAGTGAATAAAAGATAACATTTTGCTATCAGTGGAGCTTATGCTTTAGTTGAATGGAGTCAATAGTAAAAAAAGGTAAATATATAGTATAAGAACTATGGAGAGAAACAAAGTGAAGGAAGGAGATGGTTGTACTGGGGTGGGCAGAGCTGAAACTTTATATGGGGTGGTTTGGACAGGTCTCATTGGTCAAGGGGAATATAAGCAAAGACATGAGTGAAGTGAAAAAGCAAGCTGAGCTGGTTCTGAAATGGACAGATGAGCCGTGTACTGGATGACTCAGGATTAAATAAAGAGCTTGCTATATCAGGGAACTCCTATTGCCCCCTCTCCAGCTTACATGTATGTGTCTCTAGTATTCTCTGGGAGAATAAAATGTATGGGTTTCATGGTTGTTATATGCCTCAGAGACATTTGGGTCATGGCTGTATTCGTAAGAGTTGAAGATGATAGAAGTCAAGCCATCAGGTAAATGGTGTGTTGTTATATTTTCCTTTAAATGGAAGGCAAAGCTTTGATGGCCCCAGCCATTACTAGGACAATACCCTTTTAGAAGAAGAAGAATTCAAGAAGGGGTACATTGAACACAGCATGTAGGGAATTAAGTGCCCATGGTTTATTATGGTTAACAAGGCTTCCGCATTTAGTTCTACAGGACATATGTGGCAACTATAGAGACAGGGTCAGGAAATATCTAAGCAACAAGGGGTTTAAAAGAGCATTGCTTTTTTCTTTATTTTTACACCTGTGGTTTTCCCTTTTCCCTGCTGTTGATAAATAATTCAGAAAAGAAAAGAATGTTACAGTCCTGACTTTTAATGCAGAGGACAAATACATTACATGATTGGTCCCCAAACCACCATGGGCTTTTTGCAAGAAGGTCATTATTTTGTATTTGGTTGGCAGCATGTCCTTTGGGGCTTTGGAATCAATTGGCTTTGTTCTTGTGGCTAGAAAAAGGAGAGGACTGAGTATATGGAATGCACAGAACTGCTGGTGTCATGCTTTCATGGTCCCTAATTAGCCTGCTCAGCAACTGGTAGACTGGTGGGCATTGGTGAATGGCGCAGGCTGGCTCAGAGAAAGGGTTATTTGAGGACACCTGATGGCATCAAGTAATTGTCTTGAAACCCAAGTAAACATGAGCTATAGCAGCATACTGAGCTTCTGGGAACCAGTGCATGCAGCGGAGGAGGGATGGTAGCATGTCACATGTTGGAATTTTTCACATGCAACTAGAATGTGCCCATGCACCAACCATGGTACCAGTTTATTCAGTTCATCTCTAATATGAAATGAAGTTGAAAGCTGGCTTCTATGGTTATAATTGTTTGGATGATTCATGTTTAGAAACAATGACACTATCCATACATTAAGCAAATAACTTGGGTCAGCATCTCCAATGACCGCTCATGATTAGTTTGCCAAGGGAAATTGAATAAAGAGGGAAGAATTTGATGTGGGTTACTAAAGAGATTTATTTTAATCCAGACTAACAGACTACATGCCCTTGGTTGGGTAAGTTATTTCACTTCTTTGGGCCTCAGTTTCATCATCTGTAACAGGAGAATATTAGATTATAAATAAACTTTCAGAGGACCCATTAAACGCTTACCTTTCTGAAGCTAAGAATCACAGCCTTTTATTTCTTTAGCCAGGGTCTGCCATGATAGGCATCAATATTTTTGGTTTAAATGCACCTCTGTAATCATGTGTCACATTGCAATTGCAATTTTGTTTGACTTGTAAAACTTTATTTTAAAGGTACCTTTCAGTTTTATATTTAAAACTTTTTAACAGATGCTTTAAGAGGATATGTGAATATCATACTGACACACTCCTTCTTTGCTAGTGTTTGTTTCACTGAATATTTCATATAACTCCTGCATATTGACTTAGGCCATATGATGTTTTATTAACTACTATTGACTTGTGACTTGGAATTATCATACAAGTGATCAAAGAACCGTCCCTTGTATACCAGGAGATTTCTGTGGAGAGCTGGAGACGCAGGTTCAGGATGGACAGCTGGTCTCCCCTTTGAAGTTCTTCCACACTGAGTTTTGTAAATGCTTTTGAACACTTGTTGGTAAATGTCAACCCTTTGATACTCACCCAACTGTTTGAATGGGTGCCTACAGAGGCAGAGCTTGCGGTGTCATGAAAATGGGTGACTCTTGGGCCATTCCTCAGAGAGTGGCCCCGGGGCAGATGGAGGAGGCAAGAAGAGGTGATGGGGAATCCTGAAAAGAGTAGAAGCTACATGTCAAAACATCTACATTCAAGACTCAGCTTTGTGACTTTGGGCAAAATGCTTTACGTAACTGTCCCCTTTCTACTTAAGTGAAATGGGGATGGAGGTCTCTGTTCGAAGATCTCTGAAAATCTCTGGTTCTAAGTGCCATGAGCTATTGGGAAGGTCAGAGGAAAGGTAGTGTTCCAGGCTGGGATGGCCAAAGAAATCCGATTTCAATTCATAGCTTTGGAGTTGTGAAGTGGATTTTATTACTGGCACTGTGAGGAGAGACTTCCCCAGTGGAGGGCCTACAAGGAGCCAAATCATGGCTGATGTTGCACCCTCACTGGCCAGGAGAGCCCTTGGAAGGGTGGGGCATCCTTAACCAGAGGCTTGCTTTGCTTTCAAGCCCCTGATTTTAACAGTTCTGATAATCACTCATTCAATGCAAGTACTTGTTGAGTGGTAAAATGTAGGTTAAATAAGCAATCTGTAGCTTTTTTAAAAAAGCATATTTCTTTATAGACTTCTTGTGTGTTAGGAAGGAAAGAAAGGTATTGGTCTCTTAGGTGCAAAAGTAGGTTCACAGTTGTGGGTACACAAAACAGTTTATTCTTGTATTATTATTTATTATTGCATTATTTTCCATACGAACAACTGTGAACCTACTTTTGCCCCACCCTAGACAGGTGGTCCTATGAGCATAAACTCATGCAGGACCAAACCAAAGAAGTGTGTGGTTGTCTGATATAGTCCAGATACTCGGAGAACAGATGAAGATGATTGAGAAAGCTTTTGCAGATATGACCTGACTTTCCATGTGGACAGAGGATGAATGGCACAGAGTTGAGCCCTGGCTTTGGAGCCAGAAAGACTGAACATACATCTTAGCTCCACAACTCATGTGACATGCAGCAGATACTTTAACCCATCTGAACCTACTTCTGTATTTGCAAAATAGGAATGATGACAGTAGCAGTAGTTATTATGCCATATTATGAGAATTAAGTGAACTATAACATGCAACACCTTTCATGGAAGTGGGACACATATTTAGCAAATAAAACATAAAACTAACATAATTTATAATACTTGCAACATAGTAGTTGCTCAATAAATATTAAATTTCTCTTTCCCCTTATTTACTTTATATGTTTTCATTTGGTTATGTACATTTGATGTAAAAATATTTAAAACACTGGCTTCTATCTTTTGAGAATAATTCTCAGGTTTTGGGCCCTAAACTTGGTGTTTTATTCTAGTGCCTGATCCTTGCACTCTTTTCAAATACTAAAAGATGCGTCCCTCCCACCGCTGTGGCTAGAACGGAAGTGGTCTTTTACCTTATGACCATAAAGGAAGACATAAGTCTTTCACTGGCAGCATGGTGACTAGAAGGTGTTGCAAAACATACCTTTAATGATCTATATGTCAAACGTTTATTCAATAAATACTTGAGTATCTGCTGTGCATTGGTTTTTGTGCTCAGTGTCGGATATATAGCAGGGTACAAGGCAGGGTACACCCCTGCCGTGATGGTGTTTATGTTCCAGACAGGGAAAGAGTTGGTTAAAAAACATACAACTTGTTATTTCAATTATAAGCCCTAAAAGGAAGAATGAAACAAGGTAAAGGATTAGGAGATAAATGGCATAACCAAGAAGGCTATTTCATAAAGGGCAATAGGAGAAGGCCTACGGAGCTACTGGGCCATTTGAGCCAGAATCTGAATGAGGAGCCAGTGAAAGTGATGCAAAGGTCTGTGAGGACACTAGTCAGAGGGAGCACTGAGTACCAAGTTCCTAAAAAGAAAAGATTGAGCTTAGTGTGTGTGAGGAACAGAGAGAAGGCTATGTTAAATTGGTACAAATAGCTCAGGCCTATAGTGCTGTATTGACCCCAGTAAGGAGTTCAGGTTTTACTCTAAATGTTATGGGAAACCATTGAAAGTTTAAACATGGCAATGGTAGGATGGTCCTTCTTGACCACAGCAGTGGTTATTTTATACTCTGTTGGTCAATCAATATGCATTTATGTAGCACTTTCTGTATTTCCAGCTGTGTTGAAGGTGGAATAGGACTTGTGGGTGTTGGTGAATTCAGAAATGCTTCTGCCTGCGAAGAACTTAATATAGAACTGGGGACACAATCCTGTTATACATGGAATACTTTGAAAGCAGTGTCCTATACTGTAGTATTATCCCTAAATGAAAAAGGTGGTAAAACAAGGAAGAGGCTATGTGGTTTGGAACAGTTTATAAAGAATGTCTTCCAAGCTATGAGGAATGGTAAAGGTCACATGAGGCTCTGAGAGTAGATCAGACATGAACGGTTGTAAACTCCTGACCTAGGCATTCATATGATTGATGTAGTAGTGCTGTGCTTTGGAAGAGGAAGGATTAGATGCTCAGAGACTAGTGTGTGGATTTCACAGTAAATTTGTTCATTAAAATCTGGGTAAGCTTTTGGTATTAGCTGGTTGGTTAGAGAATATTTTAAAAAGGGAAATGCTGAAAAATTATTCCAGTGTTTGTATTTCGTAAGACTAGAACAATGACATTTCCATGAATAGAAATGATATTATTGGAAAAATGAGTCATTATGGAGTAGAACAATAGGGATTGCATTTATAGTGACAATAGAATATTTATTCAGACATGTCTAGTTGGTGGAGTTTAATAAAGTGAAATGGTATTTGATTATATTTAACCAGATGATTCAAGAGTGTCAAATTCAAGTTCAAAGATGATATGTTGATGCTTCTGATGATGATTACAACTACTTATCAACACCATCATTATCATCATCATCATCATCATCATCATATTGAGCTAGTGTCCATTTTCTCTAATACAACGCTATGAGGCAAAAATGGTCTGCAATAGGCAATTTAATCAAGTTTAAATGGAGACATTTTCTTCATCAGTCAAATCCAAATTGTATCACCAACTCTCCTTTATGGACAAAAATGTGTATTGCTCACCAGCAAAGAAGTAAAGAGAAGAAGGTAAGTTGGCTGGGCCTATCTTTAGATGCATTGTTCTATCTGCAGTTAACATGGTCCAGGTGATATCCTGAAACATGACTCAGTCTGATTGGTATGCCCTACTCTTAGAAGAAAGAAATGAGGTAAGGGGTAAAGCAAGCAATGAAATCTCCTCCTTTCTTACAAGGCGAATTCACTTATGGATGGATAGAAATCCTGAACTGACTTACACCTGAGGGAGATTCAAGCTAGCCATTGAGTCATTCTGATACAGGTATGCCGATAAGAACAAGAAAAAGTATGAAGAAGTATGCATAAGGCCAGTCTTCTTGGGGAGAATCCCAAATAGAGACCTTGATTAAAGGAGGTGGAAGAAGCAGCATTTAAAGTGGCACTAAAATGAAGAGATTGTAGAATGGAAATAAAAGGAGGAAAGATGTTGGTGGTCAGCAGTATTGCTAGAGGATCATATGGAGGCTCAGGAGGGTATAGACTTTATATTTGACAAGGAAAAAGTCAATGGCCATATTCCAAGGACAGAATAATTGCTGCCCCCACTAAAGGATTTAAAAAGAGGTATTTTGATAAAAAGTTGCAAAGTGATCAAAATCTGGAGGATTTTGCAGCTCAAGTGCTGAGAAAGAATTGTTGAGAAACCTGAAAGGGACACAAAGGTCAACTGAAGGGTATTTTGACCACCCCGAACTGATTTTTAAAAGGGAAAATGTGGTAGAGGAAGGTAGAAGAAGGTAAATGGTGATGGAAGGAGATTGGAGGTTGGATGGTGAACACATGATACAAGATACAGGTGATGTGTTACAGAATTGTGTACCTGAAACCTGTGTAATTTTATGAACCAATGTCACCCCAATACATTCAATCAAATAAAAGAATCCTCTCTCCTCATTAAAATAAAAGAGAGACATTTCCAGCATGGCCAGATCTCCTGATTTTTTAAAATAAGAATCGACAATAATGGAAACTTTATTTGAAAACTCATGATTTTGAAATGTTGTCCACTGGTTTTATGCTTAAATATCTGCGTGGTTAAACAGGTCATTAATTTGGCATCAAGTTCTACTCATAAATTTGCTGTCCTCATTCTATAATCAGGAAGAGAACCAGAAAAAGCAATAGGGTGTTTCTACAGGAGAAATGAAAGAAACCAGGATTTCAATGAAGACCAACATGATATTACTTAGTCCGTTATCAGATAAGTGCCTTATAGATGCTGAAAACTATATACTTTAAAATTCTGCCTTGACCAGAAATAATATCTACATTCTGTTTTTCTCATTTCAGTGCAGAGTTTAGTAAATGGTTCGGTTTGGAACACTACAGGACCTGGCAGAGGAAGAGAAACTTGATAAATAACAATGTGGTGATGGGGGTGGGGGGTAAGCCGGGGTGGGGGTGCTAGAGGGAGGCTTAGGGGGCATAAATGGTGAAGCACTTGGGGAACACACAACACAGTGTACAGATGAAGTGTTGTAGAACTGGACACTGGACATTTGTATAATTTTGTTAACTAGTGTTGCCCCAATACGTTCAATAAAAAGGAAAAATGAGTACGTATTAGTCACAGTAAAAAAAAAAAAAAAAAAAAAAATGAATATTTGAAAGCTACGTGGGAGAACTGGATGGCAGATGTCTGTGAGCGAGGCATCGTTGGAGTGAGCAGGGTCCAGATGGAGGGGCTGGCCTGTGGAAGAGGACAGGAACTTCTTTTTTGAGTCTAAGGCTGGAAGGCAGGGTTGCAGGATAGAGGCAGGTGAACTTGTAGTGACCCATGCTTGGCAATGCACTGACTCCATCTTTTCATTCACTGTGTTTTCTGTAAGGCATTTTTCTTCCTCTGGCTTTCACAAACCATGGAAACCAGTTCAACTTTAGGTAAAGTGAAATGCTAGCCCCCTTCCCCCACCCCCTGGAGGGACCTTTGAAATAGATCCTAAGCTTGCTGCTTTGTCACATTCTCAGCACTTTGTTTGGTGAAGGAGTTTCGCTCTGAGGACTGGGAGAACCTGCTGGCCTTGCTAAACAACTGAACCTGGGGTTGAAAGCTCTGCACGTGCAAGTGCCATTTCATTCGTATTCCTTCAGTGCTCTTGGGGAAATGTCATCATTGCTCTCTCACTCTCCCCATTTGCGAAACTGGTATAAAACCACCCTTCTCCTCCCTGGGGCAAAGTGCTATCATTACCCACGGCCTAGATGTGATGGCACACACAATGGCATATTTATTACCTCATGCCTATTTCCATCGCAGTGGCCTGAGCATTTGTAAAAGAGATTGTGCTTTCTTTGCTAGGGTAAATGCAGAGACCTTCTGTCACTCACCCAGAGACATATTGGCACAAAGACGAAAAGTAAATATATGGTTTGTTGGGACCTAAATGGTGTATTGGGTTTAGATCCTGTTGTGAAATTTTCTCTCAAACACTGTTCCCTACCTTGCTGGAAAAAAATATGTAAAATAAAACGAGACGTGAATGCTTCTTGGAACATGCTGGGTTTGAGATGTCAAACATGAAATGTGAAACCCAACTGTGACTTGGCATGAGTTATCAGAGTGCTTAGCAACTTTAAAAATCCCACTTGAAGAACAATGAAGTCAAGCATGTTGCAGATGGTAATTAGGGAGATGTGATAGTTTCTGTTTGATGGAAAGCAGGGCATCCATGCTGGCTCCCCCTTGTGCAGCCTTGTGTCAGGGTACAGGGATTACTAGGGATTCTGAAATGCAGGTCATCATATTCCGGGACCTATTTGACTCTCTTTCTGTTGAATCAGCTAATGATGGTGCTGTCTATCATGCAGTACCCTCCTTGGAGTACTTTTGTAAGAGTAAAAGAAGTGGGAATATTGAGCGCTTGTACTTCTTTTTAAAAACCTTTGCCTGAAGATATGTTTATTGACTTTAGAGAGAGGAAAAGGGGGTGGGGAGAAACATCGATATGAGGGAGAAACCTCCATTGATTGTCTCCAGTACGTGCCTCGGTTGAGGATCGAACCCTGCAAACTTTAATTGTACAGGACAATATTCCAACCAACTGAGCCCTTTGACCAGGGCAGGGCTGGTGCTCCTAATGGGTGCTCAGTGAGTGCTATCCTCTAGGTAACGCAGGGTGACATAGATAGAATCAGAATAAAACAAGTTCCTCCCGCCTTCATTCCTAAAATAGTGTGTTAAAGTAGAGGGGAGGGCCTTCTCCGTAAAGAAAGAGTTCGAGCCTTTCTCATACATTCTCTCAGAAGGATGTTTTCTAAATGTGTCATCATGACCAGTGAGACCAGAAATGGTAGCATTAATACAGTGCCTCTCCTGCCCCAGGGCCTTTGTACTTGCTGCTCCTACTGCCTGACATGCGCTTCCTGCTGACCAGTGCCTGGCTCATTCTGTTGCTTACGTCAGGCCTCTAAAAAAAATGTCTCCATGTCAGTGAGGCTTCCCTGGTCAGCTGTCTAAAATTTCAGTCCCTGCTGACATTTCCTTTCTTCCATTTCTTTGTTTTCTTTTTCCTCTTTGGAATGTATCACTATCAACCATGTCATATATTTCACTCATTTACCTTCTGTATGGTCTGGTTCTCCCTGTAGAATATAAGCTTCATGAGGGCGAGAATATGTGCTTAGTATACAGTAGGTACTTAATAAATATTCATATTATAGGTGATCAATAAATATTCTGTGCCCTGCACCACAGTAAGTGGCTAGATACAATCATTGGGAATAACAAAATTCAACTCTTAAGTAGAAACAATAAGGGAGGATTACTGGCTCCTGTACATGTACATTCAGGTGTCAGGCACTTTGGAGGTCTGGCCTGACACAGAAGCATAGCGATGTCATCAGGGCTGAATAGTTTTTCCTTCTTCCCATCTCTCTGCTCTGACTTACATGGTTTCAGCTTTCATGCTAAGACTCCTTGTGATTTCGGTGGGTCCCAAGAGCAACATTCTGTTTCCCATCTGGGGAGGCAGGGAGGATGGGCTCTGAGAAACTCTGTCAGAACTGCTCAAAAGCTTCTTTCCCTGACACCCCAGCTCACATGCCCACCCTGGAACCAAGCACTGTGACCTGTGATTGTGGTGATTAGTTTGGCGTCAGTCATGTGCGCTCTCTCAGGAGTCTGGCTGGGTTGAAGTTGGTGGCTCCCAAAAGGGCCAGAATGTTGTGTGTTTTTGTGTTTGTTTATGTGAGCAGGGGTAGTAAGCATGAATCAATGTATTGATAAAAAGAAAACCAAATGGGTAGTAAGGAGAACTCTAGCTGGAACTAGAACTAAAACAGCCAAGATCACTTGTTTCACAAAGCCTAAGTAAGGTCTGCTGAATGCATCAAGAATGTAATTAGACTCCCTCTTTGCAGGACTTCCAGGGGCTTTGTGTGATGAAATGGGAACCTGGATGTGTGGGTTTAATGAGCTCACATTTGTAAAGCACTGGAACTGTTGGACACCTTGGAGCCTAATAATTGCTGTTAGAATGGCTTTTATTGTCATCACTTTAATACACGGAAGCCTTGGGAGGGTGTCACGATGGTTGTCTCTTTTGGCCATCGCCAGCCTTGGACCAGCATTTAGCCACTGAAAATCTGGTTAATTAACCCTGAGGTATTTGCTTCAGCCCAGAAAGCTCTTGTACAGTAAACTGTACCCATTTATTTGTTTCTCGTTTAGGTCATATTATAAAAAAGAGAAAGGAGAATTTAAGTTGTTTATAATACGTTGCTAGCCCTATAGGGAAAACCCTCCACCATTACAAAGGTATTGAGTTATTGAGAGGCTTAAGGTACAAGGAAGATAAGTGGTCATAAAGCTATTGTCCTCATTTTATGAATGAAAAACTGAGGCCCGAAGAAAATCATTTATTCCAAGGTTACATGGGTAGTTAGTGGCAGAACTGCTGTGGGCCCAGATCAGTGGACTCTGACTGAGGTTTTTCTAGGTTATAGATATGTCAGGATTTTCTTTGTTATTGACATTGGGGAAATTACATGAATAGTTATTTCTATAGACCCCCACAGAGTAGCTTCTTTGACCCAAGAGAGCAAGAAACTGAGTGTTTTGTAAAAATGGAGTTTTCGGAGATGAAAAATGCTTCATTTTATCATTTTGAGAGAGTGGGAACTCAGTTTTATTCCATCTTGCACCCCCTCCCTTCCACACCCCCCACATTCACTGTACTCACACACATAAAACATTTGCAGAGAAGAATCTGGCTTGATTAAACTAACTGATCTTGAAAATCAAAGTTGAAGTCTCAAAGCTCAAAGGACATGAAATATTTTTAAAAAGAATGTCATTAGAAGCCTTTGAATCCTTGATATTTAGTTAATTGTTCCTTTAGGACCCTCCTGGTCCCATACCCCAATTCTCTGGTTTTCCCTGAGCTTTTAGAAATGGAGGGGCACTTTGGCAAGGACATACCATCGCATTGACATTTCTAGTGGTGTTTTATCCTTCTGCCTCATCGTGTGACCTTGGATGAGCCAGTTAACCTCTCTGTGCCTTGGGTAATAAAAACCTCTCTACCACACAAAGATATATAATGATACATTATGCTTCAGTGAATTTTGAATAAGAAATCTTTGAAGATAAATGGATAGTTATTTTTGAACTTTATAAACCCAAGGGGGAATGATAAAAGAGAAGTGACTAAGGAAAACGGACAGTAGCTTAGAGCAGAGGGTGCACTCCAGGCACCTAGCAAAGCAGAATGCCATGAGGGACATATCATTTCATGTCTTCTCTGCTCCTCCTCTCTCCTTTTGTATCTCTCTAATCACCCTTGAATAGAGCCATGACTCAAAGGTCAGAGACTCTGAAACCATATCCCAGGCTTGTCTGTCTTGTCCATTCCCACCAGATGCTTCCAGTTGAGTGTATCTGCAGGTCAGCAGATCTGTTAGGATGCACTTTTCCTTTTCTCTCAAGAAAAATGCACTGAGTGGTAATGGAACGTGCAGGACATTATCATGGGTGAACAGTGGATTGTCCTGCTCAACACCTGATCCACCCCCTGCAGGTGTGCCTGCCCATTCCGTAAAGCCCTGTATGCCAGAATCTGCATTCCAAATTCCCTTGCGCTTAGTTAGGGTCCCAGGTTTGATCCACTATGTCTTGGCAACTTTGATCAGGAAATGAGGTTATGTGGGAAGAAAGGAAGTGATGATGGAGGCTTCCGTGTTGCTGGTTTAAAGCATAGCAGAGGTTTAGTGTCAGCCTCCTGCTTTTTCTGAGCCTTTCTGATTTGACAACTTCCTGAGCAGGGCAGACTTGGGGTGGTTCTGGAGCCGTGGCAGTGTCTGGTCCTGCGGTTTCCTGATTGTGGCAGAGACAGTGTCCTGCTTGGCCTCTCAGCTCTGGGATGTGGTTTGCAGAGCTGCGCCTGGAAGTTCAGCTTGGAGCCTGTTTCTTCAGCCTTTCCCTCTTGCCTCCCTCTTCTCACCTGCAGTCTTGTTCAGTGAGGTGGCTTGGATCCTGCTGACCATGGAGCCAACATATCATACTTGGACTGCCTGCCTTGCCTTCTGAATTGTTTTCATTGGGAGAGAAGTAAACATCAGCAATTAACACTTTATAGTCAAGTCACTCTTTCTGTGGGTAACCCTGACCTGCTGGAAAAGGAGCGCTGTGTAGCATGGACTAAATACTGTTCCCAGGCACCTGGGGGCTCAATGTGACTCCCTTCGGGTCCTGACTAAATGCGAATAAAATGAGGTAGAAATATTTACCAATGAATAGGGATTCTCAAAAGCGCGGCCTGAGTGGGCTGCAGGGAGAAGAGGAAGGTCTGGGCCAGGGCTTTGGAATGGCTGTACGAATGCATTTCCAGGCCAGACCCCCGGATGCCATTCCCAGTTGCCTTCTTGAGCTTCTATGTCCAGCCATTAAACATAAGAGTCAAAGGTTACTTGGCCCTAACTCACTAGAACTCAAGGACAAGTTTGGATACACTTTGTGTAGCTCAGCAAATTTTTTATTGTCCTAATAGCTGGTGAGAGAATTTCTCTTAGAGAGGAAGCTTTGCTTAGGGAAATAATTTGATAAACTTGGTGGTTGCAATTGAGGGAATGGAACGGATAGTTGGAACATCCAGCTATGGAAATAAACAGGAATTTGAAGTTGATAGAGGAGAAGGGAGGAGAAAGATGATGTGATGTGAAGTTGGGGAAATAGGTAGCAAAAATCCTCAATGGTGGACTTGGCCCAAGGACTTCAAGGGAAAAGAATAGCTTACGTTCATTGTGCTAAGTTTGCGTAGAGGGGATGTAAGACCCTCCTTTTCAAAAGTAAATAATCTACTCAATTATATGAGAGTGTTTTTCCTTTTTATTCCTTCTCTTATTTTATTGTTTCAAAACTTAGGGGAAGGGCTGAGTTTCACATCTAAATTTATTTCATGGGAAACAAAAATAGCGTACCTCAAACAGTGAGCCTATTCAGAGGCTTAATGAATTCTTTCAAATTACATGTCTCAACATCAGCTTGTTGGAATGTATATAAATCTAAAATATGGCCTTGGACTTGTACCATTGTGCAGCAGTAGGTCAGGGAAACTCAAGCTGACAGTTAGGTTATGTTTCTTTGCAAGGAGCTCTCTGTTTGTAGACAGGATCTCCATTATAAAGTTCAAGGAGACTTAAATATCTGGCCATGTTTGATAGTGGAGCAGAAGGTGAGATTTGGAAAAGTGAAAGAAATGCTGTAGTGAACTAGTGAAGGAAGTTGGTGTTAAGACCAGCGTAAGGATAGAGAGCAAGGAGATGAACCACAGGGCCTCCAAGAACAGAGAGTGTGGGTAAGAAGGGTAAATAAGGAGTAGACACAGAAAGTAGCCAAGGAAAAAGTGTCAAGGTAGGATTGAAAGGAAGAGTACACATTACATCTCAAACAGGTGTGTCAGAGCAGGTGAGACAGGGAAGGACCATGGAGCATGCAGGAGCACATAGCAACACATGTGTGAGTGTAACAAATGGGGATATCTCTAAGCAAAGTGGTATAACCTGCAGAACAATATTGTTTTTGGCAGGGAAGCTCAGGTGGGCCAGGTGATGGGCGGAGGGAATGATGTTCGCCACAAGATGAAGGAAACACCTTGGGACAAGCTCCCGGGATGTGGACATTAGAGGCAAACAGCTGTTTTTCTTGCATATTTAATATGAGGAGAGTTGCATTGTGATCGAGTTTACTAATCTGAGATGTATGAATAGGCATTCACGCTCACATCCCTGTGTCTGCTTTTGTATTAGAGAAACGACTGAGAAAATAAACTTGAAACAACACATAGGGAACTTTAGCTTTTGAACTTGGCAAATCTCTATTGAGAAAATTAACATAGGATTGATATTGGTTTTATTGCTGGCAGCTCTGTCCAGCGTCTCATGCTGTGATTTTCCTTTCCTGCTCTGTCACCGGGGCCTTATTCCCAGCGGATGGCTCCAGAACACAAGGAGTTGTGAGTATTTGCAGCACAGAAACCTGCTGCCCTTAGTGCACTTGGCTCAGGAGCAGGATAGGAAGTGAAGGTTATAGCAGGGGCAAGGCCCTGGTGTCCATTTAAAGAACTGAGCTTGCTTCAAAGGCTGACGGAGAGAGTCACTGAAGGATAGACCTGAACAGAACGCTAAGTGGGAACAGTGGTTTCAGTAGCAGAACGTGCTATAATTGGAGAGCATGGGAGAGAAAGGCCCCACAGCTCAGAGGTGAGGTCAGGCTTCCCAGAACAGAGAAATCTTGAAAACGCTTTCCTCAGTGCGCCTCACCTCCAGCTCTGGGGTCAGGTGGACTTGCTAGGAAGCCCTGCTCCATCACACGTGGGTATGCAGCGTTGGGCAAATCATGTGATTCTGCCTTCTGCCTCCTCAGCCAAAGCACTTTAATAATAATGATAATAATAATAACAATCTAACATATAGGGTTTTATGACGATTAAATGAGTTAGTACCTGCAAAGCACTTGGGAAAATGCCAGGTACAGAGACATACTATACAGCTATATGTGTAGGATTATTTTTTTATGTACTAGGCAAAATGGACACTGTGCTTAATATGGATTTTCTAATTTAATTTTCAGAACTCTAAGAATAGGTATTTTAATTATCACTGTTTCACAAATGAAACTGAGCCTTGAAGAACTGAAATAACTTGTTTAAGTAAGTGGAGGAATTAGATTTTAAATCAAAACAAACCAAATTTAGACTCCCAATATTAAACTACATAAAGTCGTTAGATGCCTAACATGTACGAATGGCTCAGGAAATAATAGTGCTGTGCTTACTTAAAGTGGAGTTGGCGTGGGGTGTAGGGAAAGAGTTAACCCATGCAACTGAGATAGAAAGATGTGAGTTGGTGACGCCTCATGCTAATCAAATGTCAGATGCAGAAGAGAAATGTCGGAATTAATGTTTGGGTACAAAGATTAATAGTGCTTCTAGCTATCCAGTTATTGATATATAAAAGAAAGTATTCAACAGTCAAATGAACTTGGCCTTGGCCAGGTGTTTTCGATAAGGTTGAGTAGGGCAGATCCAGTGAAAAGATGGCCACAGCATCCCTCCTTGACCTTGGTGGTGGACCTTACCCCCTACGGCATGTCCCGTGGGAGCCATGTCAGGATCAGGGTGGTGGGCTGGATGGACAAGGAGTCTGATGCAAGCCAATTTTTGTTTCCAGCATTGAATTCCAAAGCTGAGCAAACCTCCAGTTACAACATCAGAGATTGGCCTCGGTTTCTGCTCTCCCTACTGTCTCAGGGGGTTAGCCCAGGGCCTGGGATGAGGCAAGCTCCCAGAAAGTATTGACAGCCCCAGCCTGGGGCTGTGTCTGCCACTCCTGGACTGCAGGAGCTAATGCAGACTGTTCTGTTGCCTTTCAGTTTCATTCCCCTTATTTATCAAGTAGGGTAATAATGCTTACCATTAATGGTTTTAAGGAATAAATTGCATACAATGGGTTAAATTCTCTTTTGCAGTGTCTAATACATAGAAGGTACTAAGTACATCAGTTCCTTTCCCTGCTCTATCAGTCAGGGGCTGACAGAAGGAAACAGAAGGATGTATCCCCAAATGCAGCTGTGCAGAGGCATGGGGGGTGTTAAGTAAGGGTATCAAAGAGCACCGTGAAATGCTCAGTGCTAGCAGCAGCCATTGCCATCCTGAGGTCTGAGAGATGAGGGGAGGGAACCATGGTGCCCAAGGCAAGAAACAAGCAGAACCTAGGTGGGACCTGTCACCTGGGAGGCAGGAAAATGCAGATGGAAAGAAATAATGGCACCAAACAAAAGAAAGAACTGGGAAGAATTTTCTGTCTCCCTCTTCTGCTCCCCAACTGATGGCCAGCCAGCAGAGCAGCCAGGGTGAGAACAGGTGGGGGGTGGGGGTGAGGTGGATGGATGGAAATAGACACTGTAGTACCCACACCAAATAGTAAAGAAAGATGATAAGGGGAAAAAATACAGCCCTCTTTTAATCATCTAGAAAAGCATCATTTCCTGCTTCTTGGGATTAAGAGTTCCTAATGCACTGGGCTTCTAAAAATACTGAAGGGATTCACTTAGAATAGTTTTAGTTAGAGCCACTGCAGTTTTGTGCAACTTTCGTAGTTGATACTTGAAAGAAAAAAAAAAAAAAAAAATGTTTCTAAGCTTAAATGAATGTGGCAAATGCTGAGTTGAACAAAAATAGACATACTTCCTGAAAGCTTTCTTAGAACCTCTTCCAACAAAGAGGCATTTTTGAAGTTCTCCGCGGGAGCGGTAGGGCATTCCCCAGAGCTGTTTCCTTGAAGAATTTTCCGAGGAAACTGTCCTTGGAATGTATTGAGGGAAATTCTGGTCTGGGAATTCCAGTGTAGGGAACGTTGGTGACCGTCTCACCTCTGCTTCTCAGATGCAAGCTGGGGCCTGGCCTGGACTTCCTGAGTGAGAACCCGCAGTGGCCACCTGTGGACCAGCATTTGGTGGCAAATGTCTCTTTGTAAGATATCTTTCTTCTGACTCTGATCTCTTAGAAAGATGGTTGCCTTGCAAGAGTTTGCCATGAGCAGGCATATCCTCGTGGAGAGTTAAGCTGTACAAATAGTGGTCTCCGAGCTGAGGTCTGTACTGGCAAAGATTTATTCACTTTGTTGCTGTTGGACCTCCTCCGGGCATGCTGGCTATACTCACGTTCTTGGTACCAGTTGAGAAGTGTCTTCAGTTTTTATGACACTGAAAAATACAGAAAGGACTTGACACTGCCTCTGGCACCAGGGAACTCAAAATATTGCTGTAAAAAGATATGAACACATAAACCACTCAGAAGAGCATTCTACATTGCCCTTGATCAAAATTCACCATTGAACTAAAGGATATTCAATAATTGCTTGTGGTCGTGCATAAGAGAAATAAAGAGGGCTTCTCAAAGGTTGCTCAGCCTCTCCTGGGTCCCACAGAAGGTCGGGTTTTAATAGAGATTGAGATCAAGATTGAGAGGACATTTCAGGCAGAAGAAGCTGCAAAATTGGGAATCGTGGGGGTTTAGCAGATAAGGCACATTTTCCCTCAGGTGATAGATTCATGGAAGGAAGGCTCAGACTCTGACTGTTTTCCCTCTGAAGCCAGATGGACTCTGCTTTCGGTGGGTTTCACTTAAGAGGGGTTTATGAGCCTCTCTTCAATCAGTTCCCTAAGTTGCTGATGATCGGCTCCTCCCTGTGGGCCTTGAGCGTAGTCCTCACCCACTGAACATTAATTAGAGGAACACGCCCCCTGCAACCTTTCACCCTGAGTCATCTGCGAGAAACCAGTAAATTGGATCGGGGACCAGGGTGAGTTTCACTGGTGGTATTTTCTTTCTGTGGAGATACTGCCAAAATAGAAGCCTGTGAGTCTCTGAACGGGAACAGAAAGTTGTCCATTTTACAATGTGTCTGTCTGATGAAACCCTATGATGACATAACTCATTATACTACATTAGCTGAGGGACCGTGTTGCAATCCTGGAGCGTAAATACTGTGCGTAGAGAAATGAAGACTCATTGATACTGGGTTTCTCTGATTTCACGAGCTCTTTTTCATCTCCCCACTTTCTAGAACAGCTCATAGCATACAGAAAAGGGCGTCAGGGAAGGAAAACCAGGAGACTTCCGTGGCAGTTTTGCTCTGTGACTTAGGTTCTACTTAGCAAGGGGGACTGTACATGATAGTAGTTAAGAGCACTGGCTTGGTCATTACATCGACCTGAGTTTGACTTTGCTTTGTCCGTGGCCTGGACCCTGAGAAATTTTAAGTTGACAGCTTAGTGTTAGAAGCATTTCTTCTCACTATAGTATGCAGGTTTAAAACCTAAAGTAACAGTCCTGCTCTTCATTTACTCATTCTTTTTTTTTCATTTAGTCAGATAGTTATTGAGCACCTACTATGTGGCAAGTGCTGTCTGTGGGCACAGGACAAGAGGCATAGAATCCCTATTCCTGTGTAGTTTGTGTTCTAAGAGATGAGAGGAGACACGTAAACAGGTTTACCTATTTACTGCATATAGACAGCTTCAGGTAGGAACAGTGGCAATGGCTAGTTCAAAAATACCAAAAATACCAGCTAGTGATATGTGCTATGAAGAAAACAAAATGGCCTAAAGCCAGGAAGTGACTAGGTTGGAAGGGAAGGCCACATGAGATTCAGTGGTCAGGTAGGCTTCTCTAAGGAGGTCATTTTGAGCTGAAGAATTGGAAGCAGCCAGCCATGTAGAGATGTGGGAGGAGAATATTTTGGGAAGACAAAATCCTGTGGCGGTGGCCTTTCACTGGGGCCTGGTGAGACCCAACTTGAGCACCAACCCATGCTCAAGTTGGTGAGATGCTTTAGCAACTCCTTTGAACTAAGGGCAGGAAAGTTGGTGTCGGTAGAGATGGGCCCACATACTGTCAGGGGCTGACCTTGTCCTGGCTCTTCAGCCATGGCTGCAAGTTGTCAACCATCACTTAACCAAAACTGCAGCCGAGGAAGGGGTTTCCTGAGCTGGTGCAGGGGCAGAGGGAGCTCAGGCTGTGACCTGGTAACTGTAACCGCAGCCTGGTGTGGCTCAGTGTTAGGGCTATAGGTGGGCTACGTGGCTGCCACTCAGAGTGTCCCCTGGCCAGGTTCTCAGTGGTCTCCACTTGCTGAGGAGCCAGTAAAGGGCGCGAGGGATCAGTGGCATGGAGGAGCAGGGAGTGTAAGCCCTGGCTGTTGCCTTTGCTACACAGATCAGTGATGGGACGCACATGCAGCCTGGACGGTAGGTAGCACACAGATCCAGAGGGACCTGGGAGAGCAGGAGCCTGGTTCTCACCTTTGGCTGCGCACCTGAAGCATCTGGAGTGGGTGCTTTTTAAGAGGATGAGATCAAGGAACCCGCTTCCCACCCAAAGATTTCAGATTTAATCAGTCTAGAGTGAGGCCTACACATAGGTATTCTTCCCAAAGCACCCAGATAGAATGCCTTGTGGTCAGGCCACGCAGCCAAGGTGTGTACCACTTATCTAAAGGGACATATGTTGTTGCCTTGTTTATGTGTTTCTTTTTTTTTTCTAAGACATTTCTCCTTGACTTTGACTTGAGAGCTGTGGTCCTTCACCAAGTTACAAAGACCTGCTCCTCAGAGAATAGAGTACCCGTGGCATCCAAGGGGCTTCTGAGAGTAATCTGTAAATGGATGTGTGATGTGTATATAAGGTGTGTGTGTGGTATGTGTGTATAGACCTGCATGTAAATGAGGACACACATGTAGTGCATGCATAAGGTGTGTGTGGTATAACAGTGTGTATGGGGTGTAAGTACATGTGTATGCGTGGTGCATTTGTATGCTCTGTGTGGAATGTGTGTGGGGATGTGTGTGTGGTGGAGGGTGTGTGCATGGTATGTGCTGATGGAGTATGTACGGTGCATGGGATGCATGTGGTACACTTGGTGTGTCTGGTATGTGTGTGATGTGTGTTGATATGCGTAGTATGTGTACAAGGTATTATGAGGGGGAACCCCAAAACAACCCAGAGTTTATTCTTCTCTGGCTGGTGTAGCTCAGTGGATGGGCACTGACCTGTGAACCTAAAGGTTGCTGGTTTGATCCCCAGCCAGGGCACATAACCAGATTGCAGGTCAGGTTTCCAGCCAGGTCCTTAGCTGGAGGCAGGTGAAAGGCAACCATACACTAATGCTTATCTCCCTTTCTTCCTCCCTCCCTGCCCTTGTCTCTGAAAATAATGAATAAAATCTTGAAAAAAATTTTTGTGTATGCTTATGTTTAAACTTCAGTCACCTTCAAAGTACTTTCCATTTAATCCAATACACCTATGGAGGTTTTTTCCCACAGATCAAAATGGCTTTGGAATTTGTTGGTTTTGGTGCCTTTGAATGTTGGTGCCAAACCAACGCTTGTTTCACCTCTTCCACATTGGCAAAATGTTTCCCTTTGAGGGCTTTTTTCATCCAGGAAAACAAAAAAAAAAGTTCTTCAGGGTGAGATCCCGTGCATGGGGAGGGTGAGGCAGAGGGGTCATGCCCTTTCTGGCCGAAACCTGCTGAACACGCAGCACGGTGTGGGCAGGTGCACTTGGAAATCACCCATCATGAAATGGGCAAACACATTAAAAGAGTTCAGAAGAATTTCACAACAGAGCCAGCTGGTACACTGATGCAGAAAGGTTCCTAGAACATGCACCTAGTTGAGGAAGCCTGTGTTAACAAGAATCTCACCCTCCTGAAGAAAATTTGGAGGGTCCCCCCCTCCTATGGTGTAGAGGTGTACGTATGTTGAGATAAGTGGGATGCAGAGATTTTGTGTGATGCCTATGCTGTGTGTCTTGTATGTGGTATGTATGTGTGGTATGAGCGATGTGTGCATTTTCTGTGTGCATACTATGTTGATGGTGCATATGGTATGTGAACTTCAAGTGGATCTTGCAGACTGCCTAAGCCATCCATCCTAGTTAATGACCTTGGTTCTATTTTTTTGCTTCTCTCAACCCTGATTGCCGTGTCTAAAATTTGGAATGTCGATAATATCTTTGCCTCATAGGCTTGCTTCAGGGATGAAATGAGATAATGCATATGCAAATTCTTAGCACAGTGCCTGGCTCAGAGTAAGCCCTCAACAGAAGTTATGTGAGGGTAATAAAATCTTTATGAATTTGCTAAACCTTGTGTATTCTATCAGTTAAATGGGAATAACCTAAAAACAGTGTTTTGGCAAAAATCAAATGAGTTAGGATCCTCATATATCCATGCCAAGTTCAAGTGGTGCGCAAGGGAGGTATGACTCTTAGTGTCAATTTATTGAAATATCTCCTTCATCCATTAGGTCTGATTTCTTTCTTCCAGATGAATAGGTCTGTTGCTACTTCCCAGTTTTGCCTGTCACAGTGGCTGGCAGTGTTGAAGTAGCTAAGCTCACTGATGTTCCCTGAAGGAGGGGCGCTTGGTTTCCTGGGCTTGGAGCATCAGAGTATTTAGACCACTTCTGAAGGACCTGGGCAAATCTTTTTCTAAGGCCTGTTGTTTCCTGTGACAATTTTATATGATTTCCAGCAAAGGAAGTCAGGAGTTGGGAGTATTGATAGCTTTATCTTTGCACAGAATACTTGTTATCCAGAAGTAATAGCATCAGCGTGGTGGAGAGAATTTATACCTTTAATCTGTTTCCTGATCTCAGTTCTCCCTCGAAACCCCTTGTTTCTGTCTGCTTTTCCCAGCTTAGCCATTTGACAGATGGTATGTTTTTGCTTGACACTGATTCAAGTTTCAACTGCACTGCTCAAAACGAAGTGCATACTAAATGTTGAACCAGCCAAGGCAATTGACTGCCATTTTGGCCAAGAGACATCGTTTCAAAATATATTTTTGCAAAGCTTGGTCTGCATTGTTTTCTGGTCAGAACGGTTCTGAACATGTTGGGAGTTAGAGGAAGGAAATGGCAAAACTGGGTCTTGTAGTAATAATAATTACTCACCCATAAATTAACTTTGTTTAATTTAATTTGTTTGTTTTAGTATTATCATAGCTTGATGAGCTATGATAACACTGCAGCCTCTTAGCTGTCAAGTTCTTAGCAGTTTTGTCTTATAAAGTCTCAAACTCAGCTTTCGTCTGCACAATTGACAATTCTGAAGATGGGCCTTAAAATTAAAATGGCCTCAAATGAGTTTCTTTTTAATTAAACAAAAATATGCAAAGAAGAAATTAGATTTTTTTTTCCTCTTCCAAGAATAAGCATGAGAATGAAATATTTCAGGCACAAGGTAATTTGTATCTTTGTGTTCTTTTCTTAAGCTGTCTATTCCCATGAGTTTTTACCTAATTCCATCCTGAGTGATTTCAGCAGTTTGACCTCAACAGCTTCCCCATCTTTCTGTATTTACATAGACTTTCTCACAGAAAAGCATGTCTCAGTTCAGAAGTGTTTTCTGTAATCTCTACTTCTGTGCTGCTTGGTAACTTAGAATGACCTTTTAATTTTTTTTTTTTTTTGAAATTCATGAGCTGCCTTTTTCCTGTTGATACAGATGGCACCGAGGTGGTTGGGAATTTTTATGTTCCGCTTAACCTTCTTAGCGAAGATGGATTTTAGTCCGGGCATTTAAAATACAATTGTGTTTTTATCAGGTATTTTATAAATCATAAAATTGCTAGTGTGTTAAATAGACATTTTTGAGTTAACCAGATGGGCCATTTATTAAGCCCATCTGAGGTCGACAGACTGGCTGACACAAATTAGAAGCTTGGTGTGGGGTTGTATGGGTGAGTTAATGTGGGTGAGTGCATCTGTGTGCGGGTGCACATATATGTTATTGTGGGTGTAGAAAAAGAGAGCATACATCAGTGTGGCTGGGAATAACCTAAGGACATTGGTGTTTCAAGAAGGAGGGAGCAGGGAACTGAGAGGTCAGGTAACATTGTTGTAAGCTGCCCCTTCAGTTAGCATGTGGGCAGGAATTGTGACCCTTGCCAGGGAAGTGCCGGAGACAGGGGGCAGAAGCCAGAGGACTAAAGGGTGAATGGGTGATTAGCAAGTGAAGACAGCAAATACAAATGGATTTTTCAAAGAGCTTGGGTGGAAGGAAACATGAGAGTGGATGGTAGCAAGAGAGAGATGGAGTGGAGGTGGGAAAGGCTGAGATTGAGACAGGGAGAGACTCACATGTGCCTCTAGTTGAAGACAAGGTTTCAGGAACAATCCAGGGGCCAGGTTTGAATAGCACATACATGAATGAGTCCACATAGAGAATGCAGTCTTGACATACAAAGGGCCCATGGGCATATGAAAGTGCTCAACATCACTAGCCATTAGAAGATGCAATTTAAAAGCACAATGAGGAGATACCACCTCATACCTGTCAGAATTGCCATTATCAACAAATCCATGAACAACCCAGTGTGGAGAGGATGTGGAGAAAAGGGAACCCTAGTGCACTGTTGGTGGGAATGCAGACTGGTGCAGCCACTGTGGAAAACAGTATGGAATTTCCTCAAAAAACTAAAAATGGAACTGCCTTTCGATCCAGCAATTCCACTGCTGGAATTATACCTGAAGAATCCTGAAACACCAATTCAAAAGAATCTATGCATCTCTACTTTCAAAACAACATAATTTATCATAGCCAAGTGCTAGAAACAGCCTAAGTGCCCCTCAGTAGAGGAATGGATCAAAAAACTGTGGTACATTTACACAATGGTGCATTTACACACTTACTCAGCACAAAGAAAGGAGGAACCTCCTACCTTTTGTGACGGAATGGGTGGAACTGGAGAGTATTATGTTTAGTGAAATAAGCCAGGTGGTGAAAGATAAATACCTTATAATCTCACCTATAAGAGGAATCTAATGAACAAAACAAACAAATGAGCAAAATAGAACTAGAGACATGGAATAAGGAACAACTGACAGCAACTATGGGGGAGAGGAGATAATGGGAGAAAGAAGGGGAAGGGCTAGTCAAGGAACTAGCGTAAAGGACCCATGGACATGGATAACAGGGTAGGGACTGACTGGGATCAGAGGGTGGGGGAGGCAGGGGAAGGCCATGGGGTAAATTAGGACAATTGAAATTGAACAATAACATTTTTTAAATGAAAAAAAGAGAAAATGCTGTCTTGAGTAGAGCAGAGCTTTTTCACCCTGAGAATCAGTATGGAAGGTGGAATTATGGGTATGTCAAAGAGATGGAAGTTCGTAGTTGGACAGAGGGCAGAGCCTGCGGAGTTTACTGCTACAGGCCATGGGCCCATTGCAACAGGACATCTGCTGAGCATCAAGGAGGGTGAAGATTTGAGCCGAGTGGGAATGTGACTGAAGATATGGGAAACGGAGCTTCCCCGAATGAATTATTAAAAATAAATAGTTGAAGTGTTGAAGGTCCTGATGGAATAAAAAATCATGCATTTCCCTCCAAGCCTGTGTTTCTCAGAAAGTGATCTTTCTCCAGCAGCACTCGGTTGCTTGAACCAATCTAGAGAAGGTGGCATGGAGGACTGATGCTTGACTGGGGCCATGGACATAGGGCCTGTGAAGAGGCGGGAGTTTAAGTGATGGACAATAGAGCTTATCTAGGCTAGAAGGTCAGAAAAAGGGTCCATAGTTTACAGAGCATGCGCAGAAGGAGAAGGGAAGTCGGTGATTTAGGAGGAGCCAATTTGTGATCAGGGGTGAGGGTATTGGAGTTTAGGTTTCCTGATTCAGAGCACTTCAAGGTCATGGCAGTACCTAGGAGGTGATTATGCAAAAAAAGACACTGCCCTGGAAAGAAGGTGAAGATGATTAGATTTAAAGAGGTCAAACTTGAAAAGACCATGGTTAGTGGGTCATTTATAGGGACATTGAAGTCATTAGGATGACACTGAGAATTGGGGTGACAATCTTTGGGGGTGGTTATTAATATACACTGAATTAAAAAATAAAAATTCCCAGCATCTCTTAAATATTTGCCTTTGGTGTTAGGCTTGCCCTTGCTGACTCATTCAATCTAAATATCTCTGCAGAATTTAATTTTCATCCTCACATAAATAGAATATGTAGTGTTAGATATATTTATTTGGAATGAAAAATTATGCAAGCATATTATAACAAGCATCGTATATGAAAGCAAGTATTTGATAGTTGTTGAATGATTAAAATGTTTATCATCAGTTTCTGTGCATTTTTGAGCACTATACTTTGAAGATTGACAGAGTACATGTACTCATCTTTATACTTCTTTACATAACAGTTCTTGCTGAGACATGAGAAAGCAAATTGTCTCAGCCTCAAATGAAAACTGCAATCTTGAATTGATTATATATGCTGGTTGTTGAATTCTGAATTCACGTTTCTGACATCCTTGCTCTTCAATAGTGATGTTTTCTTTGGGAAGCAGTACGTTGTAGGAATTTAGAATATCATCTTTTGAGCCAGAGATTCCTGGGGTGCAAATTCTTCCTGTAACCCTTCTCTAGCTTTATGACCTTGGACAATTAATTTAACCTTTCTGTGACTTGTTTTTCTTATCTTTAAAATGAGTGGAACAGTAGTTCTACCACATGTATATTTGTAAAGATTAAACGAGTTCCAAAGATTAAATTGGTACTTGAAAACAGTGCCTGTGCATCCCATGTAAGTGTTACCTGTAATTATTTTCCAATTATATTTTTTGACAATACATAATCACTTGAATGCTAGATGTGTTCTGCTGCCTTGACATTTCATAATTTAACCTTGGTTCTTCTTAGTTCCTCATTCGAAGTCTTGTGGTATCCCTAGTAGATGAACAGATCTCCATAGCAAGTGATCAAATTCTAGTTTTTTTTTTTTTTCTGTATTTAGAGAATATTTTTTCAGCCTTCATATCATATCTAACCTTTCATTTAAGCTTTCTATTTGTGGACTGAGTGGGTGAGTGGTTTTTGGTTTAGATGCCTTTATTGAATTCATATTTATTAACGAAACAGTAGTCCAATCTTGTTTTTCTGTCAAGATATGCTTTTGTTCTTCCAGAGAGCTGTGGTTTCATATATATAATGCCCTTTGTTTTCTGAATTAGGGCATGTGGCAGTAACATTGTTGACAGACTCAGAAAGAAATGGAGGAATCGAAAGATTGTTTGACTCATCCAAGGTCAACAATGATCAGTCTGTTTTTTGGCTTTTGTACCTATTTTACTGAATGTTGCCAGTTTGGTTTGATCTCATATCTTGGTCCTAATGCCTTTCTTGTTCTTGAGATTGAGACTGTGGCTCTCACAGCTCCAGTAGAGCTGGGTCCTGCTTTCCCTGTCAGTCTCCATGTTGTTAATTGTCTGTTTCTCTGAATCCTCTAGAGCTAAATCTGCCGTATTCTCATCAATCACCCTAAGCTCCTTGGCGTTGATTCCTTTTGCCTGTGACCAACTTTCCTGAACTGCCTTCTTAGATCTCCTCACAGACACCCTTCTCAGTTATCCAAGGGCTTAACTTGATAGACTTCTGATTAGTTTAAGCAGCAAAGAAATGTATGGGAATGTCATAGGAATAGGTAGATGGGAGGAAATGCACATCCAAGATGGTGTTAGGAATGGTCTGATGAGGATGCTATGGAAGGTTCTATCATTTGTGAACACTTGCAGCTGAGCCTCTGGCTGAGCCAAGCCTGGCCACTCAAAATCATGCCACTGAAATCGCAAACCTAAATTTCTGCTGCAGTGGGTAAGTCTCATGTGCCAATAATGCCTTTGCGTCACTTCCCAAGATACAAAGTTCTTGAGAGGGCATGTAATTGTCTCTGCTAAAGCCCTACATCCATGCTCTAGCTATCCAGGTGTGGGAGTGGGAGCAGGGGAAATAGTGGTTCTCTAGGCATTTACAGTACCAAATGGGTCTCTGCTGATGACCAGTCTTGACATAATTGTTCAGATGTAAAGGTGCTTAGCGGCTGGACAGTTGTTAAACACGTAGTTAAGTAAAACACCAGCAATTCATTCTCTCATTGGCTGTAAGAGCATCCATACCCCTTCTACCCGAGCCACATACTGTGTCTAGTTTGAGGACGCAGACCCTCTTCATCTGCTGTGCTCACCACTCATCTCTCAAGACTGGATATTACCTCAAGATCTGACAATCAGAACCCAGTTATTCCTATCGGTTTTAGCAGTTTTCTCAGGCATCTCTTGTCCTGCTAGCTAATAGCCGTGTAACTCAAAGAACAATGAGATTCGGTCTTTTTTTTTTTGCCCAAAGAAAATTGCACTTGGACTTTATTAAGTACAGCAAATTTATCATTTCAAAGAAGACAAAGAACGTACATGTGAGTCTGCCTCTCCCTATTTAACTTAAGGACAGGTGAAAACTTCAGGGGGTAACTTAAAGTATCAAGAACTGCTGCATTGTACCAGGTGGGAAACACAGAGTGTCCTCAGCTGGGGACTATTTTCTGTTCTTGCTTTGAGGTCATTTTTCTCAGCTAATATTTCTTTAGACCCTGTTCCAATATGCCTGGGTATTGTTCGGAATGGCTGCTATTTGCAAATATCATTTGACATGATGTTCTTTAGGTTAATTATTCAGAATGCAAAGGAGATTTTACTTCACATCGCTTTTCAGAGTGTGGTGTGCCCTTTTGTTCCTGAATAGTTATGAGGGGACAGATTCTCCCAGCTATACTGGAGTCCAGAATCCATTAGCAATTTATATTTTCCTGATAGTCCACAGCTGGTGCTTATACCTGTGTGCATGTGATCATAACATTTGAAATCTTCTTATTCTTTTGTTTAAAGGAAACAAATGGAGCATTCAGTGAAAGTAATTTATTTATGAATATTTCAGCAAGTTTTGAGCAATGGGTACTTTATTTCAAGGCAAGAGAAACTAGACTAATACAGTATTTTCATGGAAACAAAGGAAACATATATTATTATTTCTGTACTATTTGTTACCTGATTCATGTTCTCTTTTCGCTCTGCTGGGAAAGGCCATCTCCCATGTGTATTCCTGCACTCACTTTGGGACATAAGGTCCTTTTATTATAACACACTATTTTAAAAAATACCTTATTCAACCTACACATGGATAATTTTCATGGATTTGCTATTTTAACTGATTTTAGCTTCTTGCTACTATTCTCACACATAGGTATTAGTAGCATTTTTATTTAAAAATTATTTGGAAATACTTAAGATCAACTAAAAGGTTTAAGGGATAGTAGTATAAACAATTTATTTTAGAGACCTTTCCACTCTGCCTTGGCCCTTGTTACCAGAATAAAGGGGTATATTTGCCTGCACACATCAAAGGCCAATCAAATGCAAGCAGGAGTTTGAAGCAGAGGAAGCAAGAGTTTATTAGTTGAGGAAATGGCATCAAGCCCAGAGTCACAGGTACATTAAGGCTCAAAGACCTTGCTCCCCTGTGGTTTCCAGGGGACTGGTTATATGGAGGAAAAAACATTAATCATGGGGACTAAAAGAGTTGGGCTGGTGGTCTTTACTGATTGGTTGGAACCAGGGTAGGGAGCAGGTGGTCATTGTCACTCCTAATGTCAACCATGACCCTCTCTGTCAGCTTTCATGGGGCTGGGGCTGGAACCCAACTGAAGTCAAGATGCTTTAGCTTGACACAGAACTCTGTTTCTGTGGTCAACAGACCTGAGGCTTTGTTCTCAAGACAGTTTGATGCCAACCAGAATCTGATGTCCTCAGGGCTTAATGCTTAAAGAAGGGAGTGGACAGACAGAAAGGAGAAAGGGTCATATTAAAGAAATGGATTATCTGTGATGTTACACTCTTTGTGATAGAAGGACCACTTCCCTTCCAACCTGAGTTGTTATTTATTTCTCCTGATCTTCCTCCCTTTCTTCTTAACAACTATCTCTCCACTCCCCCAGGTTCCACAGGACAGCGCTCTTCAAATATGTTGAGAATGATATATAATTACATTTTTTCTTAGTCAAATTTCAAAAGTAAAAAGGGTACAAGCAAGTTTAATACTTTTTATTCAATCTGTATTTAAAATATTGTAATTTTAACATGTAATTAATGTAGAGTTATTAACAAGAAATGTTCTCTCTTTTTGCACTAAGCCTTTGAATTCTGGTAAATATTTTACATTTGCAGCACACCTCAGTTTGAAATAGTCACATTGTCTGCCTTTTGGACAGTGTAGCTTCAGGAAGTGAAATTTCCCTCACTTAGCTTACCTCTGAGGAGGGAATCTTGATCTCACATCTGAGTCAGAAATTTTGCTTGCTTTTTTGTGTTTTTATGCTTTAGTGTGAGCTGAGTGAAAAGGAGGTGGGGCTGGGTAGAGGTGGGAGTGAAATGCAGATTGGTACCAGTGAGAGAAATGAGGGGGTGGGAAGTCTGCTAGAGATAACTAGGTAAATATACTGAAAGACATAAATCTTGCAAATGGATCTTACTGGGTGGCCTTTTTGTCTTAGAGGAATATATTGTGTTTGTGCATTTCATTTTATATATAACCAAGTCTTAAGATTCTGGATTGTTCGATGTCATGAGAAACATGAAGCCATATCCCCAGAATGCATTTGGTTTAGGATTTGTTTCACAATGAGGTTGGAGGAATCTGACCTTCAACATCTTGAGCCCCTTAGACAGGTCTGACTCATGGCTGGGGCCCTGGAAGCAATTTTATGCAGAGACGAAGCAGAGCTAAAGACCGTTCAGGTACTTGCCACCTTTGGAGTGCTGTGGGAAACAGGCACTCATGTAGGGCTTGGTGTGATGTGTGCTCTTTGCATTTATAATCTGTGCATTTTGAATCCTTCTTTCAACAATTTCATTGAGAGATGAATGTGCAGAAAGGCATAATTTGCAGCTCTATATGTCATAATGAATATGATAATAGAAATTGGTGTAATTTTAAGAGATTGTATTGAGACAGAAAGGATTAACTTTGTCTATGGGACAGTGAGACTTGACTGAGTTCATTAACCAGCACTGCATGCTTGAGATGCAGGGAAAGGTAGTCCAAGCAGAGGAGCCAGGAGGCAAATGGGAGGGAAGCTTCAAGTAAACTGTTAGGAGAGTAGGTAGGAGAGGTATGTGAGAGGCTGGCTCGGGATGTAGGAAGGGAGGAGCCCTCAGTCCACAAAGGGCCTTACCATTGTTGCTAGAGGCTTACACCTCATTCTGTGGAAGCTAGTTATTTGGAGAGAGGGGAAGAGGGAGATCGGGTGAGAGACATCAATATATAGTTGCCTTTTACCTGCCTCCAGCTGGGGACCTGGCTGGAGACCTGGTTTGCAATCTGGTTATGTGCTCTGGCTAGGGAATCAAACCAGCGACCTTTGGGTTTGCAGGCCGGCACCTTATCCACTGAGCCACCAGCCAGGGCTCTGTAGAAGCTAGTTTAAAGCACGATGCTTTAGCCGTCTTTTGAGGATAGAAGGAGGAAAGGCTGTCTGAAGACAGATTATTTTAGATCTTTTGAGATACCCAGGATGAAGGACAATGATAGCCAGAAGTAAGTCAATGGTAATGAAGGTGGGTTTGTGAGCTGCCATTTAAAAGAGACATTTAAGGTTTTGTGACAATTATGGACTGAATTGTATCCCCTTGCCACTAAATTCTTAAGTTGAAGCTCTAATCCCCCATGTAACTATATTGGGAGACAGAGCCTTTAAGGAGGTGATTAAGGTTAGATGAAGCTGTAATAAGGGTGCAGCCCTAGTCTGATAGGACTGCTGTCCTCATGAGAAGAGGAAGAGGCACAGGAGTGCGTGCTCACAGGCAAAAGACCACGTGGGGACACAGAGAGGAGGTGACCATTGACAAGCCAGAGAGAGGCATCCTGAGAGACTTAACTTGCAAGCACCTTGAACTGTGAGAACATACATTTCTGTCATTTAAACAACTTGTCTGCGGTATGTTGTTATGGCAGCACTAATAGACTAACGCAGTGGCTGACTTCAAATAGATGTAGATTATAAATGATTTTTATTGATGGACTTTGTTATTATTTTCTCTACACTCTACTTTGTAAGAGGCTTGAGTAACAAGGTTGTTTTAAACACTTCATGGAATTTAAGAGGCTAAAAGGGCTAAAGTAGAGGAGTTAATTGAATACTAGAAAGAATAACTGTGTGAGTCTCAGATTTTACATTTCTGCTCAGCTCCCACAAGCTAATAGGAGAGTTTGCATGTCCCCCTCAGGTCCCTAGGTCACCTTCATCGGCCAAGTTCTGTTTTCACTAGCCACACTGCCTACACTGGAAGTCACCCTTTTAATCTCATCCAAGGTGTGCCATTGGCCCCACTTCTAAAAGAAACTATACTACTATAATAATGTATTAGTGATCTTGGCTTTTAAAAATAGAGCATGGCCCTGCCTGTTGTGGCTCAGTGGATTGAGTGCCAGCCTGAGAATTAAAAAGTCACTGGTTTGATTCCCAGTCAGGGCACGTGAGCAGTATTCCCCATTTTGTTGGGCTTCTTTTTATTCCTTGGACACAAACTCTTTCTTGTGTTAGGGCATTTCCAGTAGCTATTCCCTCTTCCTGGAAGTATCTTCCTCCAGAAATTAATGTGGCCTGTTCTTTCTCATTCTTTGGATTTCAATTTAAAATCTCCAGCTTTAAATATCCTTCTTTTGATTGTATATGAACAATAGACCAAATGGTACCTTCTACCCACCATCTCATCCCACCTTAGTATTTCACATTATCCTATTACTTCCCTTTATACTATTCATCAAAATCTATAATAGTCTAGCTTACTTGCTTGCTTAATATTTATTATTTCCCTATTATATTTAAAAATCTCTATATAGAGAGATATCAGTCTTATTCCATGCTAGATGCTTAATATGTAGAAAAATGCCTGAGAACACAATTGGTGTTTAATAAGTATTCATAGCCCTGGCTGGATTGGCTCAATGGATTGAGCACTGACCTGTGAACCCAAGGGTCTCTGGTTTGATTCCCAAGTAGGTCACATACCCAGGTTGCAAGCCAGGTTCCACCAGGTCCCCATCTGGAGACAGGTGAAATGCAACCATACATCGATGTTTCCCTCCTTTTCTTCTTCCTTCCCTTCCCCTCTCTCTAAAAATAATGAAATATATTTTTGAAAGTATTCATAGAGTAAGAAATGGATGGGTTCCTAAAGCTATAAAACTTTGTGTTAGAAGGAAATTAAAAAAAGGTCATCTTTGACAAATGACCATCCAATCTCTGTCTGGACAATCCTGGTCACATGGGATGTACTCTCTCTCCAAGTGCTCCATTTCATCTTTGGATATCTCTGACCATTTGGACATTCTTTCTTCTTATATTGAATTAAGTGATAGTGTCCCATGGTGACCCACATATGCTGATACTATTCTATTACTTGGTGTCCAGTTTGTGTAAGATTCTTTTTTTTTTTTTTTTTTTTTTAAGATTATTATTTCCAGAGAGAGGGAGAGAGAGACATCAGTGTAAGGTTGCCTTTCACCTGCCTCCAGCTATGGACCTGGCTGGAGACTTGGTTTGCAACCTGGTTATGTGCTCTGGCTGGGAATCAAACCAGCGACCTTTGGGTTTGCAGGCCGGCACCTTATCCACTGAGCCACCAGCCAGGGCCAAGATGTTCTTTTAAGCTATCGAAGATAGCTGTCATACCCTCCTTCCTTTCTACATCTTGTTTGCTTGACATTTAGATTTCTCTTTTCCCACTTATTTCTTATCTAACAAAGTTTTGATTTTCCTCAGCATTGTAGTAACTCATCCATTATCATGCTGCAGTTAGTGTATAATCAGCTGTGCTCAGTGATGCCCACAATATCATTAATTGTCCATTGACACCAACATTTTCCTGCCTTGTTTTAGATACTACAATTCTCTTTAATGGTCCTGAAATCTTTTAGCTCCTGATTTTGATTGAACCTCTGGTCAGCTAAGGCTTCTAAGTATTTTTTCCTCAAGTGCTGCTGTCAAACCTTCTGGCCATCAACTTGTGGAATTGTGCATATTTTTAATGACTTACCTTTCTTTCTGTTGAAGCAGGCAGAGAATTGTTTTCTGAGGAAGGTTTGGTGAGGTCAGGTATTTACATAAGCTTCGTGGTCCTGCTGGAGGACTTTATTGCTGCCTTTGTCCAGGGTATTTGTCAGAGCGTATGATTCAATTCTCTATTGTTAATGCAGGGTAGCTGCTCTCTGAATTCTGACGTGAGATAAAACCTTGACACTGCTGTTAGAAAATCCTTATCAAAAACTCAGGATTGCCTGAAGGATATTCAGTCTATCCATCATTCCAAATGCTCTAAATTATACCTTTTAATCTTGCCAGATCATTGGAGCAAAGTCTGTTGGGGCCTTGGCGCTTACTTTTTTTTTTTTCTCTCTCTCTCTCTTGAAACTGCTTTTGTCAAGTGGTGTTTGGGTTTCTCAGGGATGTGATGGGGAACAACCAAGTGAAATTTGTTGCTTGTGCTGCTGGGATGTTGGTAAGGATGGTGTTTGGAGTCTCACGGAGATTCTTCTCCATTTCTATGATGAAGATTCCAAGAGATTTTTTTTGTCTGTTTCAGTATCAAAATGAAGAAAAGCTGAAGCTGTCTTGAAAGATTGGCTTGTTCCTATTTATGATACAGTGTATTTGGTAATTGTCTAGGTTTCTCCCTTTAATTTGGTAGGTGCTTACAGAGCATTTCGGCTCACACGTAATAACTATGGAGGACAATGTGGTATGCAGTTCTGTTGCTAATATTACCGTTGACTATTCTCATACCCATATTTCTTTTAACATTGAGATATAAGGTCTGGTTTCCAATTGTCTATTGTGTGACGAATGATGCTAATTGAAATCTTATTCTGCGAGTACTCTTTTCATCTCTGTTTTCCTGTAATCTTTGGAGAACCCCTTCCTTACTTTGTTTTAGCTGAGAGGACAGGCAATCATAATTCCTTGATCACCTTTTGGCATAGAGGTGGTCATGTGACTAGTTGGAACGCTTGAACACATGGGCACTTGATTTAAGGCAGGCCAATTATTTAGAATAAGCCCAAGTCATCTCTGTTGGAGATGTTGAGGAAATGTCTTTTCCTTTTGTTTTCTAATTGCAAAGATGTAGGTTTCCCACCACTGGTGGCCGTATTTTCTTCCACAAGGTTCTCTTCCACACTGCTTGTCCATGATGATCCAATAAGAGAATGGGCTGACATGCAAATACAGAAACAGAGGCAAACACAAATGAGTTAGACATATAGAAATAGAACAGACACTTTGAGGATATAATTTGAAATTCAATGGGACTTGGGGCAAATCCAACCTTACATGTAATAGTTCCATGCAGCAATATATTGCTATTTTTTCTTCCAAACAAATTAAATTTGTGTTCTGTCACATTTACCTAATATATAAAATTCTTTTAAATTTACTATATGCATTTTTGTAAGCTTCCTTAAATACATTGTTGAACGTGCATGTGTAAAAGTATGCAATTATATTTTAAAGACAGAAATTAAAAAATTACACTTATTTCTCTGCAACTGTATTGTGACAGTCCTCTCTACCTTCTTGGTCTGCTGCTATGATCCTTTTGGATTTGAAATCTATTTTCTATTACTTTTTCCCCTTACTAACATGTTGTGTCATCTGTATATGTGGTCCATATAACATAGATGTCCATATAAATCATTGACCAAAATGATAAACACAGCAGATCTGGGCACATATATGATTTTTAGAGACTACTGTACAGGAAGGTACAGCCCATTCTTATCCAGGATTTGGATTAGGTCATTTTTCATTATGAATACAAACAGATTCAGCTTTGACTATGGCTGTTCTGTAAAAGTTTTGCTGATATTTTGAAACATCAACATTTCTGTATTTCCTCATTCTGTTAATAGGATCTACTCATAGATCTCACTAGATTTTGGGATGGGGTCCTAACAAAATGGTACACTTTTTAGTCCTACTGTTTTAGATATATTTTTATGATCATGAAAAGGACATGTTTACTGTGGAACTCGTGTGTGATATATATTCAGGAAGAATTTAAAATCATCTGTTACCCCACCCAGAGATAACCATTAAATTTTTCACCTATGCACTTTTTGGTATGACTATTTATATGTATACAGAGATAATTATTAACTTACCCTGGAGAGAACTATTGATTGTTCGGTATGTATACTTTTATGGCTGTGCATGCACAAAATAAACATATCTTTGTTGTTTAAAGAAAAACATGAGAGAACCTTTGATGAATTGCTTTTTATCCCTAAGAAAATGTGAGTAGTTCCCTGCATTATTAGCACTGTGAATTTCATATGGCTTGTCTCTATTTTTGGATCTTTATATAAGCTTCTTGAAAGTCATGAACAAAGCTTCTTTAACTTTCGCCATACAGTCTAAAGCCACTGAGGTTTTTGGTTCCTTTGCATTTCTGAATCAGGGTATATATGCTGCTGTGACTTTCCCTCCAAGAAACCTACCTTATTACTGTAAGATTTTTTTTTTTTTTTTTTAAGTCTAAAATGGGAGTTCCCTATATTAAATTCAATACTACAGTGCTTTTCTGGGGCTGCAGGGCATCATGTTGGATTCCTGATGTTTCTTCCTAGTCTTCTCTCCCGATTTTTCTCTAAATTAAATCAGTCTCCCTTAATGCTTTGTTATTGCATCTGCACTGGTCTATTTTTAGAAAGATATTTTTATTACAATGAAAATACAGTATTTTTCTTATGACTGGCAATTGAAATCACATATGCATGTGTCTGAACTTCCTTTGAACCTGGCAAATGTACTTTATGATGATCTGGTTTTTAAAGGCCCAAACGACTATCTCAAATTTGTTTTCAGCCATCCCTACTGTGAATGAAAGTCCAACGAGGGTATTGGAAAAGTATTCCCCAAGGGCTATTTGTTATAACGATCTTTGCAACATCATAGGCTCACTAATGTCTAATCTATCCTGTCTTTCTCCACAGCTCCTTCTAAATCTTAAAGTTCTAGACTGCATGTTGTTAGATTTTAACTAACAGCAATTCCCCAGAAGACTTCCAGATCTGTAGGCCAAGGGCTTGGCTACTCTTGTTAGTTCACAGTAGGTTTTCTATGGTCCTGGTTTCCTGTATCATATGTGGACTAGTGGAGGCAAAGTCACATTTCAGCCAGCCAGACCCAGGGCCCAGTGACAGAAGGCGGATTTTGTGAGGCTACTTTTCCATGACTCCCATGCTCCTTCTCTGTGATCACCTGGTCGATTCCAACTCCACATCCAGTCTTTCTTCTCCTCTCCTGACTTTGAGAAAATAGCCTTGATTTGAGGTATTATCCCCCCAATAATTTTCCTTGCGCAGCTTATCCTGGACGTGGATAGTTAGCTTTCCTCAGGGATTAGTTTCAGGGTCTATGTTAATCTGCATTTTTGGTTTCCTTTATTCAATAATGCCATTACTACAAAGATGACACTTTACGGAATATTTGGCATCTGTCACACACTGTGCCAAATGCTGTACATGCATGTTTAAGGCTGAGGTTATTTATGCACATTTTCAGAAAGATAACTCTTACTTAGTTTCTTTTTAAAGGCAGTTTACAGCTTAATCTAGATATTTCTGGGCAAAAAATGTGGGAAAATGTGGCATTTTTTTATGTTTAGTAACATTTTTAAAAATTTAATCTTTATTGTACTTTTTTGGTGTTGAGTATTGTAAGGTTTTTATACATTTTAGATATTAACCCCTTATCAGCTGTATTGGCAAACATGTCTTCTTTCTGTGGGTTATCTTCTTATTTTGCTGACCATTTCCTGTGCGATGCAAAAACATTTTAGGTTCATGTAGTCCCATTTTGTTTCCTTTGCCTGGGAGATATAGCTAATATAATATTGCTGTGAGCAATGCCCGAGATTTTTTTAAAATTTGATTTTATTGTTGTTGTATTACATCCATCCCCTTTTTACTCTCCTCTGTCCCCTTCCCCACCCATCCACTCACCACCAAAGTCAATCCCACCTGTTGTCCATGCCCATGGTTCTTCCATACTAGTTTCTTGACTAAACTACTCCTCTTCTTTGCCTCTTCCTCCCCCCTGCCCACTGAAGGTCTATTCATTGTGTATTCATGTATCTGGTTCTGTTTTGCTTGTTGTTCGTTTTGTTCATTATTGTCCTGAAATGGGTAAGATCATATGGTATTTGTCTTTCACTGACTAGCTTATTTCACTAAGCATAATACTCTCCAGTTCCATCCATGTTGTTACAAAGGGTAGGAGTTCCTTCTTTCTTTCTGCTATATAGAATTCCATTGTGTAAATGTACCAAATTTTTTTGTTGTTGTTGTTATTGTTTTTTTCCAAATAACCTGGTTTAAGAAAGTTGGCAATAAAATAAAGATCAGCATCTTCTCCAGGATTAACTTTCTCTCGCAGTTCACATCCTCCTTTCAAAGCAGCGGCCTGCCTCACAGAGGAGTGTATGGTGGCAGAGATGGCAGGGCAGGTGCCAAATGCATGTGGGTTCAAAGTTGCGTGTGTGCGTGGGACACACAGTTCAACACATCACATACCTTTGAGAAACTGCTTATGTATCCAACCTGCCTGCTCAGATGGCAAACTCTCCTGGAACCCCAAAGTTTTTTGATCCATCACATGATTCTTAAGAAAGGTAAAATCTGTTAGATAACACAGAACTCATCCAGAAGGAGGCTGTAGGGTGGGGTGATTATTTTCCTTGAGTGCAGATTGGGTATTTCAGGAAAGGAGCACAGTCCTTTCAGGAAAGGACAACAGTCCATGCCAGGGAGACTCAAGGAAGAACTATAGCTGAAATGTCCCAGTGGATTGTTTAGAGAACCAACTCTCCAGGCAGGCCGTTAAACCAAGGAGACTAATCTGTTCCAAAGGTGCTTTTTCTGTCCCCAAGGCCTTTCTCTGTCAGTGATACAATGCTTTACAATTTGGGCTGACATTGTAATTATTAAAGTTATTAATGGCCTACTGGCATAGAAACTGGGACTGTATCTCTAACAACCTTCCATTAAATATGCAATTACCTGGTGCCCACCTCTCCCTACATGCTCAACCTCCAAACACAGTGGTGGGAACCTGCTGGCCACAGATGTTCACCTTATGCCCAAGACAGAGTTGGGGAATGTGTTCTTAGGCCAGGCAAACATTTTACAATTATAGACACATTTACAATAAAGCTATTACTTGTGTGCTTAGATGACAAATAGAAAAAATTTGGAGAAAATGTATTCATTTTAAGCTGGAGTACTTTTGGTGAATTAGAGAATGTTTTCTATAAGTTTTATGGTTTCATGTCTAGCATGTAAGTCTTAGACTATTTTTAATTTATTCTTGTATGTATGTGATATAGGAAAGTGGTGTAGTTTCATTTTTGTGCACAAATCGGTCCAATTTTCCCAACACAGATTTATTGAATAAACTATGTTTAGTCCATTATATGCACTTGCTTACACACACACACACACACACACACATATACTTTAAAAAAGATTTTATTCATTATTTTCAGAGAGAAGGGCCAGGAGGAAGGGAGAAAGGGAGGAAACATTAATGTATGGTAGTCTATCTCCAGCTACAGACCTGGCTGGAGACCTGGCTGGAGACCTGGTTATGTGCCCTGACTGGGAATGGAACCAGCGACCTCTGGGTTCACAGGCCAGCACTTATCCACTGAGCCACACCAGCCGGGGCCCTCAAATATTAGTTGACTATAAAGGTATAGGTTTATTTCTTACCTCTCTGTTCTGTTCCATTGATCTTTATGTTGGTTTTTATGCCAGTACCACACTGTTTTGATTACTATGGCCTTGTGGTATTGCTTGATACCAGGCTTTGTGATTCCTCCAACTTTGTTCACTTTGTTCTTTTTTCTCAGTATCACTGTTGCTATGTGGGGCCTTTTGTGGTTCCATATAAATTTTTGAAATATTTGTTTTAGTTCTGTGAAATACATCATTGGATGCTTGATAGGAATTGTGTTGAATCTATAGATTGCTTTGGGTAGTATGAATATTTCAATGATGTTAATTCTTTTTATACATGAACATGGTATGTACTTCCACTTATTTGTATCTTCTATTTCTTTATTCAGTATCTTACTATAATTTCTGAGTACAGCTCTTTTATATTCTTGGTTAGGTTTATTCCCAGGTATTTTTCCTTTTTGTAGTTATTATGAATGGGATTGTTTCCTTAATTTCCCTTTCTGTTAATTCATTATTGGCATATGAAAATACAACTGATTAATTTTGTATCCTGCTGCTTTGCTGAATTCATTTATCAGTTCTAGTAGTTTCATGGTGGAATCTTTGGGGTGTTCTATGTACAGTGTCAAGCCATCTGCAAATAATGACAGTTTTACTTCTACCTTTTCATTCTGGATGTCTTTATTTCTTCTTCTTGTCTGATTGCTGTTCCTAGGATGTCTAGTACTATGTTGAATAGGGGAGGTAAAAGCGGACATCCCTGTCTCATTCTTGATCTTAAGGGGTACAATTATAGTTTTTGCCTGTTGAGTATGATGTGGGCAATGGGTTGGTCATACATGGCCTTTATTATGTTTAGGTATGTTCCCTTTAATCCCACTTTGCTGAGAGTTTTATTATAAATGGGTGCTGGGTTTTATCAAATGTGTTTTCTATATTCAAATGGTCATGTGGTTTTTTATCTTTTGTTTTGTTTATGTGGTGAATCACATGTATTGATTTGTGAATGCTGTCAAAATGTGCTTTTTAATGTTGACAGTTTATGGGGCATAGAAGGCTTGAATCTTTTACACGTGTATGTGTGTGAGAGAGATGCTACTCTGCCTTGATTTTTTAAAATTTAATTGTATTGCTGTATTACATCCATCTCCTTTTTATTCCCCTCTGTCCCCTTACCCATCCACCCATTCCCCCCAAAGTCAATCCCACTTGTTGTCCATGTCCATGGTTCTTCATGCCTTGATTTTATAGAATACTTTTTCTGAAAACAAGTTGAAGTTTAGAAACAATAGGAATTACAGAATATGATCCTATTACTACAGTAAATGTACTTTACAATAGAAGTTACTGTGGGATATCTCTAAATAGCTAGCTCTCCCCATGCATTTCAAATTTGATTAGACTGCAAAAATTTGATTTACCTTAAACTTCTCAGAAAGATGTGGGCAGAACAAGTCTGGGATATGAGATAAATGCTGTTCAGGTGTCCTTGTTTCAATGAGTTATTTGACAGGAAGAGGTAAATGGGGTACATTTCAAACTTCACTGTGGAGGCCAGTGGAGGGAAAGTTAAATTAGACCCTGCCAGGTTTTTCTCAAAATACCAATCCAGCTTGCAGTTCTCTGTTTTGCTTCTAATTAGGTGTGTGCAGATATACAAAGCAATTTCATGTTTTTTCCTAGTTTGACAGCTGTATACTTTGTCACATGAAGGATAGCACTTTCTTCCTCCCTTGCCTATCAAAACCTTCTCACATTTTAATACCTGGCATAGGTTCCACTTCCTCTGTGTAATCTATTCTCATTACCCCAAGAGAAGGCAGGGATATCCCTCTCTTCTCACCCCTTCAATTGAGTGCAACAGATATTTCAGAGCAAATTATGTACTAGGCAAGATGGATAGGTAATAAGATGAATAAGGCACATTCTCAGTCTTAAAGAAGAGGCAAGCATAAAAACGGTGCTTGATACTGCATCTGATGTATGGTGGAAGACATTCAGTAAGTGTTTATTGACTTGATTAGTGCCTTGATAGCTAGACAGCTGACAGAGTGTGTGGGTGAGCGTATGCGTGCATGTGCCCCGTAGTAACAGGATTGAAGAGACACCTGACTGAGTCTGGAACTGTGTTGGGGTGGAAGCAGATTCAAGGGAGATTCTTAGAGTAGGTAAAAAAAAATTTTCTTTCTTTTTTTTTTTTTAAAGATTTTATTTATTATTTCCAGAGAGAGAGGAAGACAGAGAGGCAGAAAGGGAAAGAAGAATCAATGTATGGTTGCCTTTCACCTGCCTCCAGGTACAGACCTGGCTGGAGACTTGGCTTGCAACCTGGTTATGTGACCTGGCTGGGGAATTGAACCAGTGACCTTTTGGGTTCACAGGCTGGCACCGCACCTTATCCACTGTGCCACCAGCCAGGGCTGCAAATTTTTTTTTTTTTAAATTTATGGGATGGGAAATTAAAAAAAAAAAATCATCACCCAAGGCTATGATTATTGATTTTAGAGAGAGGAAGGTGGGGAGAGGGGGAGGGAGAGAGAGGGAGGGAAACATTGATCCATTGATCAGTTGCTTCCAGTACTCTCCCCAGCAGGGGATTGAACCCACAATATTTTAGAATATGGGATGACACTCCAACCAACTGAGCCACCCTGCCAGGGCTACATGACTTGTATCTTGAGTGATAATGATTATGGCTATTTCTACCTACCAAGTACTCTTCTAAACGCTTTACCTATGTTGATTTATTTAATACAGTGATTCCAATGAAGCAAGTACTATTGCTGTTCCTACTATACCAACAAGAAAACTAATGCTCAGAGTGGCTAAAAGCTTGCCCAGGGTCATCTGCCTGAAAGGTCTGGAGTCAAGACTAGAATCCAAGAGATGCAGCCCTCATTATTGCCTAGAGTATGTTTTTCATTCAGACAGGGTCGTTCCTGAGAGTGAAAGAGGAGGCTATGAAATTACTAAGCCAGGACGATAAGCAGAAATGGACTCTCCCAGACAGTTCCACATTCCCCACAAACAGGTATCATAGCTTGCAAAATCTGTTTTGCAGCGTTCAGCTATTCATCCCTGTCCTCCACAGAATCTAGCAGTGCTGGATCACCGAGTGGAGCACACAGTAGACCACTAAAAGACAGCTACTGACCTGGAAGGAATCAGTCGGTCCAGGCCACTGTTTGACTTCTCAAACTATAAGACATTTGGTTAAATGGATTCTCTATCTCAAAAGAGAAGGGAATCACAGGCAGTGGGGATAGAAGGAAGGAGAAAAAGCCGTGGAGTTATGGCAAAGCCTGGGGGAGCTTGGAGGTGGGGAGGAGGAAGGAGAGGTGATATGCCTTCCTATCCCTTCAAGCTGGGAGACTGGTCAGACCCCTCGTTCTCAGTCTCTTGTGGTTCAGTTCCCATGATGGATACATTCCCTGGGTGTGCTCAGATTAGCCATAACCCCACATGGTTTGTGACTCCTCACCTGGGTTGCAGAACAAATGAGAAAGGCAGCTGGTTGTGTGTAATTAATCCCCATAATCCGATCCCACTTCTTTCCCTCCCTCCCCACATGAGTGGGGGACTGGGAACCTGTAATTAGGATCAACTTGAATTCATTCTTATTGACATTCAAGAAGTAAGTCATTCTAAATTTCTGTACCTTAATGATGAGTACTTGCAAATCACTTGCTACTCATCTCTCATACCAATAGGCTATGTCGGGATAAATGTGTTTTGGCACTGTATGTGAAAATCCTGCTTCAGGCTACAAATAAAATACCTTGCAAAAAATTTAAGTTTACTGAGTTGCTATCTAAAATTGGAAGCAGTGTTACCAAGGCCCTTCCTCGTTTTCAAAAGAAATGCCCTATTTACCTAGCTGTTTCCTATCCATTCTGCTCTCCGGGTCCCATTAGCACCTGGAAATGACATCTTCTCTTTTGTTTGGTGTTTGGGCCTTTCCGCATGGCTGGATTTTTATTTCTAACCATTCTTCAATTTCATGTTTGTTCTGTCTCCCTTTCGCTACCTCAGGAGTTAAGGTGAGAGCTCGATTTTATTGTGAATGCACATATGTTATACCCTGATACAAAGCGTTATGAGGAGGGACTTTGGGCGGAGCACATTTCATTCCTGTAACTATTTCCCGTTGTTATTGGGATTCGTGATGAATTTTAATCAGGTGGAAAATGTCCTTAATTGGTCCAATTTAGAATTCAAAAGTAATCCTCTGAAATAATATGTGACAGTACGGGTTAAATTTATGCATTTCTCATCTTTAAGGTGCAAAAATCGGTGGCTAAGATGGTTATTAATCTTTCCCCATTTAGCTCTCCACAAACAATGGTTAAATAATTGTTGGTTGATGAAGTAAGAGCGTCCCATCATCGTGACAGTAGGATTGTCACTTCTTTTTTAAACAGTGCTGTTTTGCCTTTGGACATACTTAAATATTGGAACCTAGTTTTAAAAATATCTTCCTTGGGATGATTGCTGTTGCAGACATTGGAGAAATTCAGGCTTTGTGCTGTCTGATTCTGACTTACCACCATTGGCATGGAAGATCTTCGGTTGCCTGAACCTCTTTGCTTATCTAACCTGAACTCCCCTGTTTTCCTGAGTGGATTCCTTTATATCCCATAACCTTTCCCTTATCCACCATGTTTATTCCAGTTTCCGAGGCCTTTGCCTTGAAGAACCTCCTTTCCCCACCCCTCTCTGTTAGAATACCCTGTTATTCCTTCTTGCTTTTTCTAAGCCTCCATATTTGCCTTGAAAGGGGATGGCTGGTAGTGATGAAGGTTTCTTCATCTTCTTCATAGGTTGCTGCAAGGATTAAATAACCAAATAACCTAAAATATATTTGTATATGCCTGGAACATAGTAAGTGCTACTTAAGTAAAGATGTTATGAGTTTTGTTGTGTGTGTGTGTGTGTGTGTGTGTGTGTATGTGTGTATGTGTCTTTCTGAATTGTCTGCATCACCCAGCTTAGAATTCCAACAGCTTCTCTTTGTGTTGGCTTCTCCCCAGGTTGTTTTATGGAAGTAAAATTTGTGTCTCCCATGAGATGAGCTTGTTTCCAAGGTTGTGGGATTGTGGTGACCGAGGAGATGCTTGTCTCAAAAGTCCCTTTGTCTCCCTCATATGAGATGCTTGGAACTGTGACAACAAGTACTTCCATTTGTAAATTGCAGGGGGAACTGGAACAAAGCTGCCTGCAAGCCAGACCTGGTCCACCTGAGTTTTGGGCACATAGTGTTGGCAGGTGACAGCTTCCTGCCAAGTTTCCTCCTGTGAGGCTCAAACCAATTAGTAATTGCTGTTCCCTTGAAATGGTCCTTATAGCACTTTTAGGCCTTTCAATCTGATTCCACTGAAATTACTTCACTATAATGGAAGAACAATGAAGGTGTCTTTACAGGACAGGAAGAAGTGAGCCTCGCTTCCTCCAGCACTTTGCCTACATTTGTGTCCCATCCAATAGATGTGCAGCAAGCATGGGTCTTCCCTTCTTAGGTTGCCATCAATCAGAAGTTAAGTTGGCAGCACACTTGTGAATTCCTGATGTGAATCCTGACCAGAACAGCTCTTGTGTTTGCCTCTGTTTACAAACTTCAATAGGATTGGTAGAAGGAATGAGGAATTCCCAGGACTGAGAAGACAAGCAGGAAATACAGACATAATGAACTCCTAGGTGGGAGCAAAATTATAATTTACCTGAAGTTACACTATTCAACTAGTAGTGACAATAGCACCAAGACTCGGTTGTCCTTAATTATTTAAATGTGCTTTCACCTGTAGTGGCAGGGCTAATGACTTCAGGTGCGATATGAGACCCTTGTGGGTGACAGGCTGGCCTGACATTGCCTTTTCCCCAAAGACAATGGGGAAAGCTTTGCTAAAGACTCTAGGCTTCCTGAGCATTATATTAATAGGTCACTGTGTCAGCGATGCACAGACTTCAGGTTGCATAATCAGACCCAGAGAACCTGGGTCTGGAATGTGTCCCCCGGAGATTTAGAGTTAGTAGGTAGCAGGTGAGGCCCAGGAATCTGCATGTTAAAGATCTCCAAGTGTTTTGATATGAGTTCTCTACACTTTGAGAATAATTACATCAAGAACCGTGTAGCAATTTTGGTGCCAGCAATATGGGATGCACAACAGTGCCTGCCTCTCATTGATCCCTTTAAGTTTCTCAATGACTCTTATAAATCGCATAATATCTGATACCTCAGTCTTGTCTGAGAACTTCTCTGTGTCTGCCCAAATCCCATAATGCTTTTAATAAAATGGAGATGGAAGGGGACAATGGATAATGAGTGAATTTGTGGCATGGATCTAACTCTGTACTCTCATTATGCATCATTTTGTTCAATTCATTTAATGTTCACCGTGAAATAGGTATTGCCATCTGTTTGACAGAACTGAAAACAAATTCCTTGTGGTTGTGGACTTGTCTGGGTTCACCCAAGTACTGAACTATAGAATTAGGATTCGGATCCAAGCCCTCCATTCTTTAATTTTGCCTTTTCCATTACAAAGAATGTGTAATGTATTAGATCATTTACCCTCCTCTTCCTCTATCCGGAGCCTTATTCACTCAAAGCCTTATTAATGGACTTTGGGCACATTAATGGGCTCCAGGTTTAAGAAGTGATGCTATCTGGTCAAGTTGAAGCCTTAGGCACTAAGACAAGCCACCTAGAATTGGCCAGTGAACTAATAAGGGTAGTGGTTTATTTTACTACTTCTCATACAAGGGTTTCTTTTTTCCTATGATGTTTCTCTATTTTGTCGGCCTTGTCTGAGGCCACCAATTGCCATGTGTTTAATGAAACTTGTTCCTTATCATCAAGGGGTTTGCTATCTAGTTGAACAGATTAAGATTAAGGTAGCTATGGAGTCACCCAGAACACTTCCCAGTTTCCCTTTCTGCTATGAAGGAAGAAGAGTGGGACATCAGAATATTTCAAAGGTACTCTGCTAGGATAATAATTAATAGTATTATCATGAATAACATAATGAGAATTTTTTTTTTCTTTGTTCTAAGTTTTCCCTATTAGGACATTTAGGTAAGTTTTAAAAATCAAGTTTAAAGGAAAATTTTAAGTAAATGATAATAGAGGCTTTTATTTTTATGAGGCCAAAATTGGAAGGGGGCCTCTGATAGCTCTCAGAGGTGGCTAAGAGTGACTGTAATATTATGAATGAGTGGGATCAATGAAATGCTGATGAGTTGTGTCTTAACTGTTCAAGGTAGAGGAAAAAGGTATAATGTCATAGGTACCTGAGCAGGTTTTTCAAACTACTCAACATCTTCCAGATTGAGAATCACTGATTTATAGAACAAGTAATTATTGTCTGGGTTTTTTCAAGTAGCACAGGAGTTCCATGGTGGTCTTACCCATTATCAGATCAAAAGCTGAAGTTTTGTTTTTTTTAAATCCTCAATCAAGGATATGTTTATTGACTTGGAGACAGAGGAAGAGGGAAGGGATGGAGGAGAGAGAGAGAGAGAGAGAGAGATTGATTGAGAGAGAGAGAGAGATCAGCTACCTCCTAAATGCCCCATGACTGGGGATTGAACCCACAATCTAGGTAACTTGTGTGTGCCCTGACCAAGCATCAAACTCACAATCTTTTGATATACTGGATGATGATCCAACCAACTGAGCCACCTGGACAGGGCAACAACTTAAGTTTTATCCCTAGGAAAGGTGTCCAGGAGCTAATCCTGAAAATATAAAATGTTTTTTTGAAAATGAAAATGGTAAAAAGAAAATATTACAAGCAGGAGACTAGCATAAATATAGGCTTAGAGTAAATAATGTATTTGGAGTGCTTTGAAGTACAACGAGAAAGAGTTGTTTGATTCTACGCTAGTTGGCTGTTGCCGTAATAGTGATACACATCACAAAGCATCTCAAAAGCCAACATGACTTGAAAATCATGTTTTCCCAAGGATTTGTGTTTTGGCTGGGACAGCAGATGAGTCAAATCATGTGTTTTACAGCAAAGGAAAGTGCAAGACAAGCTAGAGATACCTGCACACACATTTTAAGCCTCTGCATATACCGTATCTCTTAACATCCACTGCCCAGATCAGTTCACATGGATGAGAAGAAAATAAAAGGGCAAGGAAAGACACTCTTTCTTTAGCAGGAGGAACCAAAAAGTTACCTGGCAAAGGATGTGGATTCAGAGAGGCATGAAAAATGGGACCCGATAATACAATTCATGATAGACCTAAACATGTAGTTGTAATTTGATATAAAATTAGAATGGTGATGCATATCTACTATGGCTAATGTTTAACAAATAATCAGTGCTCTATAGCCAATAGATGCTTGTTAAGTAGGCATGAATGCATATAAATAAAAGAATTGAAAGTCAGTGACCTTAGATTTAATATGATTAACAGTGGTTTTCAATATAGTTTCTTGACTGGAGGGTGGTGTGAAGCAAAGAAAGCAAAGAGTAATTTTGAAAAGCAAATTTGACATTCAATCCATCTCAGGAACAGTTCATTTTATTGCAACATCCCAGCTACTCTTTCTTTCTTTTCACACTCTCTGAGCTCCTCCCAGAAAGCTAATTATGCTGTGTTACACCTTGGATCCTTAAACTCCTGCAGTTCTTGACTTTGTTTTTGTATTCACATATTCTTAAATGTATTGTTACTAAGTGGAGGATGTGTCCCTTATAAATGCATATTTTTATAATATTCTACAGTTCTCTTTTGTAATTCATCATTTGCAATTTTGCTTCCCCCCCCCCCCCTTTCCTGGCTTATTGTTTCATTCAGCTCAGTTGTTGAGGAAAACTTCCTAAAGTCTCATCCTTTTATCCTAATGTCAGGCACTTGCTGCTCATTCCATTTCTCCATCAACATTTAGAAGCAAAGATAGAACTATTGGGGTTTGTGCCCCAAATCTAGCTGATTTCCAGACTTTTTTTAAATGGATAGCTTTACATTTTGACTTTTTAAAAAATTAATTAATTAATTTAAGAAAGGCTTTATTTATTATTTCCAGAGAGAGAGGAAGGGAGAGAGGCAGAGAGGCAGAGACACCACTGTATGGTTGCCTTTCACCTGCCTCTAGCTGGGGGCCTGGGTGGAGACCTGGCTTGGAACCTGGTTATGTGCCCTGGCTGGGAGTCAAACCAGCGACCTTTGGGTTCACAGGCTGGAGCCTTGTCCACCGTGTCACCAGCCAGGGCTACATTTTGACTTTTTGATAATTCAGATTACACTTTTCATCTTCATCAATGTCACATGCATATTTTGATGGAAGTTTAATTTTTGACACATCTAATAACTATTCATAGTTCCCTAATTAACCCATACTCTGTGGGTATTTCATAGATTAGCTTCCTTATATTGTCTGTCTATGTTTCATGGAGTGGAATATAATCGGTCTTAAAAGGAGGCTCAGTTTTGATCAGTGCATTATTTTTTTCTTGCTGTTTGTCTTTTGTAGAGTAATGAAAAGAAGACAGTTTGGCAATTATTTAAATGTCAAAATTTAAGATAAACTTAACTGTTAAGAGTCCCTTAGAGCTAAATAATAAAGCCATTTGTTTGACCAATGTTTTTTTTAAAAGGGACCCAGATTTAAAGACTAAGCATTTCTCTCATCATCTTCACTTTCTAATTTCAAGAAATTTTTGAAAAATAATAAAAGAAGGAAAAAATAATCTCATCATACTGCCTTAAAATATTGAGGAGTTATTTGAGCAGCTAAGTTTGTGAATGAAAATTTGATGTTATGAAATTAGGAATCTTTGTATGGAATGAACCACAAGCTTCCACAAAGAACACATTTTTTCAAGGTGAGGTACAGAAAAACCATACTTCGTGTGTGAAGTCAATATTTACTTGCTCTACATTGAACGATGACATTATACAAAACTTTTTGCTTTTGTTATGAACAATGTTCATGATTCTCAGAGCATGTTGGTTCTGGGGCTTTGGTCATGTTTGTTTATCTAATAGCTATCAATTACCATCCATCCAAATTTGTTGACAAATGTGACTACACTACACTTGACTTAAAGAGAATAACCATTTATTTGCTTCCAGGAACCACATTTTGCATGTAATTTGAGTTAGGAGTGGTCTTATCCCATCTCCATTTGCAACTGAAATACAAGAAAGTATTTGTGCAATACTTTAGGACAGAAGTGAACAAACTTTTTCTGCAAAGGGTCCAACAGTAAATATTTCAGACATAGGCCCTAGAGTCTGCTAGTTAGTCAAGTATGGCATGGTAGTTTTGTTCCTATAGAACTTATTCATAAAAAGAGGTAGCTGAGCAGGGGGTGGGCTGGACTCAGCCTGAGGGTCAGATATCTGCCTCTGGAAGAAGGCTTATCCATGGTTGTTCCCAAAGCTGAGTTTATGGTAGGTGCTTTTTTGGTTGTACAAATTAGGGAATGTTAGTTCGAAAACAAACTTTTAGATGACTGCAGTGTGTTCTCATCTGGGGAAACTAATTTGTGCCTGATTCTGTTGGCCAGGCTGCTGCTCCTGTTTCCTGTCAAGACATTTATATAGAGATTCTTGTTTGGCCCCTGGCATGATTTCTGAGCAAGCAGAAAATACTTTAAGATCAAGGGTAGAGGTTCTGACTGGGTAGCTTAATTGGTTCAGTGTTGTCCAATATGTTGCAGGTTTGATCCCAGGTCAGGACACATGCAAGAATCAACCAATGAGTTAATGAATGAGTGGAACAAGAAATCAATGTGTGTTTCTCTCTCTCTCTTCTGTCTCTCTGTCCCTCCCCTCTGCTTCCTTCCTGTCTCTATCTCCCCCTTTCTCTAAAAATCAATAAATACATATAAAAACTTAAACAAGAGTAGGTAAGTTTTCTTTTCGTGGAAGAGATATGAGTTGGCAAATGATGTAGAAATAAATTGTCTATGTCTTATTTGCACCCGGGAGCTGTTAGGGTTCAACTTAGGAGGGAGACTTTTGTTCCTCTTCTTGTTTAGTAGCCAAGACATTGGTCTAGTTTTCTCTCTGAATTTTGTCTCTGAAGCTCTGTGGCTGTGATTTCTGCATTCCTTTCTGTTTGTGCCTAGTGCGTGACCAGTCTCTTCTCCAGGCCAGGATGTGTTTGCCAGGTCATCTAATAGGCCTATTGCAAATCTGTCATTGTTAAAACATCCAAACCTGTAAAGAATTTTTATAATATTATTTGAGCCCATTGATGGGAAGCAATATCACAAATGCTTCCGAGAGTAACAGTGTTGCCATTTCTTTTATGCATTTAGTATTAATGAGGGAATTTAAAGAAGAGTCCTTGAAGGTGGGCGAAAGCAAGGTGGGGATTAGATTACAGGATAGTTAACAAGATTATGTGCTCACCAGGTGCTGGCACCTTCTAGGGTATTACTTCTGACATTTCAAAGGTTTGCTTGCCTAGATGCCTTAATAGGCATGGCCTGCTTACAACCTTGCACTAGAGGAGTTACAGGCCTAGGATGTGACTACCCACTGTGACCTGCCCGGCTAGGAATTTATCATCAGATAACACTCTTCACAGAAACCCCTATTTTTTATCTATGGATCTTTTGTCTGAAAAATTTTTTTTAATTCATTATTTTTAGAGAGAAGGGTAGGGAGGCAGGAAGAAAGGGAGAGAAACATCAATGTATGGTTGCCTTTCACCTGCCTCCACTTACGGGTCTGACTGGAGACCTGGCTTGCAACCTGGTTATGTGCCCTGGCTGGGAATCATAGTAGTGACCTTCGGGTTTGCAGGCCAGTGCTAGTCCACTGAGCCACACCAGCTAGGTGTGTGCTCAATCTTAAATCAGCTTAAATCTTTTTAAAGAAAGCCTTCTCTGTGGTTTTGTCTAATAGTTGAAAAAAATCTGCTTAAGAAACTGCATTTTGTAGGTAAATCCCAAATACAATCTAACTCCTTTTTTCATAGTGTAGTTTTAGTAAAATACAATCACATTAATAGTTACATTTTTAAAAAAATGTATTGGGATCGCACTGGCTAATAAAATTATATAGGTTTCAAGGGTAGAACTCTGTAATGCACCCCCCGTGTATTGCATCAACGACCGTTGGTGGAGCATTGAGGGGGCAGGCCAAGTCCGCAGCCAGCAGAGAGTAGCTATTCCCAAAGTGAGGAGGCACCCCTGGTGCCTACACTGCCCTGTGAAAGCCCACAAGTCTTGGTGGAGCTGAATATTCTCTGAAAGGTAACACTTTTAGACCTTTTAGACCTAATTTACTAGTCATCGTTGAGATTCCGCGGGCTTTCATGATATATGGGAATGAGCAAGACTTTCATATTTTATTTATGGGAAGAGCCGAAGAAATAGCACAAGGTGAAACCAGGCAAGTGAATTTATTCAGGGAATATTTATTGAAAGGAGGAAAGTAGCTGTGATTTATTGAAGGCCTCCAAAGTGCCAGGGCTGTGTGGCTCGGAGGGACCTGGGGCTGAGGAGTTAGTAACTTGTCATTCTCCGAGGCAGGAAATGGCAGAGCTGTATTCGGAGCCCAGTTCTGACTCCAGAGCTCATTCTCCTTCTCTGCACAGCAGTGGGATATTAGCAGTCCGCACCGATGTCAGGAAACAGCTGGGAAATAATACCTCCTTTTTTCACCCTGTTCTGAACTACGTACATACTCGGTAAGAAGTTTAAATCTTCATAATGTTAGGGCTAGAACATGTCTCCACTTTGTTGACATTGCTCCTTTGTTGTTTTTATTTTCTAGATTAGAGCTAGCTAAGCATTCTCACTTCCTTGACTGGATCACAACAAATCTGCAGAAACCTCAGCTCTTTATTTAAAGAAGGGGGAATGCAACACCTTAAATTATTGTCATGATTTCTTCCCTTCTAGTGCACCAAGGGGGAGAGGCTGGTTTCTGAGTGTATGGGTCACCCTCTGGGAACAGTAGCTACATTTTTAATGCTGCTTCTGTGCATCAGGAATTATTCTGATACCTTACCTATATTGAGCCACTTAATTGTCATAAAAACCTGACAGCGTAGGCACTAGCATTATCCAAGGTAATGCATGAGAACACAGACACAGAGAGGTGAGCTAACTTCCCAGCTAACTTTATACAACTGCGAAATAGAACTGGTGAGATTCAGAGCCTGGCAGACAAGAAAATAGGCTCCGCTAAAAATTCCAATTAGGGTTCACCTAGAAAACAGAAACCATACCAGTTATTTTAAAAGAGAGACTTGCTGTAATGAGTTGTAACTATATATTAAAGAACTAGAAAGGCAAAAAGAGGACATCAGGGTATCACTGATGCAGCATTTTCAGGAAGTAGCTACCACCTTGGCCTGGGAGAACAAAAGCACGAGGTTGGAATTATTGGCATTCGGAAGTTTGGCAGAGGGGTTTCATGGAGCTGAAGCTCAGATACCTGTAAATTGGGCACAGCTCAGCACATGCTAGTGTCTCCGTGGGTGGGAAAGTGGTGCCATGGGACTGGCCCATTGATGCATAAGGTGGAGGTGCCAACCAGCTGGTATTGATTTCTAGGGATGCTACAACAGTGGTTCTTCATATGTTGGAAAAACTTAGACTGTAACTACAAGCTGCTACTGGCGGAACATAGCTGCTGTTGGATTGAGGAATCATTGTTGGGAAACCACTGACAGGGAGGAAACAAAAGAAAACAGACAAGTTGGACAAAGTCCCTTCCTCATTCTGAAGTCTTGCAATTCTTTCCCAGCACCATTATGGGCAGCTGGCAAGATAAAGGAAAGATTTCAGAGTCCCTGTCCCAGCTTCACAAAGCAGAGTTGTGGATGACTCAAAGCACAATTTTCAAACTGAGAAATCTGTTCAAGATTTTGGGGGAAAAAATGTGGGCTATTGGTGAATTTTATTTGGTTATCTAAGGACAGTGAAATTGTACACTTTTTAGGAATATGGTGAGCCCTTTTCATTAAATTACAAATTATCTCAATCAAGGGCCAGTATACCACATATATTAGGTGCATAATAAATTACATTGCTCCAATGATGTCAGGAAGATATGAATACAGATTTCTCTCTTAAAAATCATTGCTATAGGTTTTAGAAAATCTGTTCATAGGGTCCACTGAACAAAGAAAGCTTGAGAATGAGTATATTATTCTCGAGATAAGGACATGTTACATCCCTGTGCATGTCCAATGGAACTGCGGTGTTTGCAGAAAAATGTGCAAATATTGTAATAATATCCACTCTCTCCCCCCTGGTGAGATGATCATTAATTAAGGAAATAGGGGCATTGATCTGTTTGATGGCTTCCATTAGCCAAGACATGGCCTTGGAAAAGGCAGGTTGAGATTCTCATTCGTATTTCAAAAATGTTTCCCAGTTGGATGGCAACACTCCTGTTCCCCACATTACCTGTCCAAGGAGAAAGGATGTCCCAAGCAGGGACAACACTGACCCATTCGCTATTCTTTCATTTCAATAATGTGTTTGGAATGAGGTTTGTGGTGCCAAGTTTAGTGGGATTAGGAATTCAGTGAGGTCTCTGAACAACAACAAAAAAAATGGGTGAGGGGGACCGTAGAAAGAAATAACTCCGTTTGAAACAAAAGAATTAAAACAGCTGTATTTCTATAACTAAGAGTCTTTTCATAGAGTCAAATGGAAAGAACCATTCTCTGTGTTTTCCTACATGTTGGCCCAGTGTGTCTTCCAGGTTGAGTAGGAGCAATGTGCTGGAGAAGCAATAGCTGCACCCTGAACCAGGATTCTGGGGTGTGAGCTGCCAGCAGGCCAGGGACTGCCAGGTGACTTGGATGAGTTACTTCAGTGACTGTTGTTTTTCTCTTTTTGTAAAATGAAGAAGTTGGTCATCATCAGTATCCCACACTCTCCCCCTTCATTCCCATGTCCTCTTCCCCTGTCTTATTTCCCAAGGCATGCTAATATGTGGTGCTTCAGATAAGTCAGTTGAGAAGAGGCTCTCACTTTTTCCAGTTGTATATCAATGTCTCTGAGATTTTAAAAGCACATTGCCTTCTCCAAAGAATACCAGTTTTTCTACAAAATGATTTAATTTGTGATCTGTTCTACTATAGTAAAGGTCACCAGGTATATTGATGAGTGGGTTTTGATTAAAGTGAAATTGTGTGCTAGGTGATGTAGATTTTTGCCTGATGTTCTAATTGCTGAGATGGAAAGTTTGAAACACTTTAGTAGTGCAGGGACTTGTGTATTTCTTCATTCCTCTAGATAGTGTTGAAAAAATCTCTAATCAATATGAAATAGATGTGTTACACTTCCAAAGGCAAAACCTCAGATCGAGCATTTTGTTTTATTTTGGCATCAGTACAGATGTTTATTTGTGTTTTAACAGCTAATCTCATAAAATTTATCTTCATTCATTCACCCAATATATTCAACACGAGGATTTGTATCTGACAGGAACACCCAGGGGTGCTGTTAAAGAATGCTTTGTTTCTCTTGGTGTCCACTTCTTAAGGTTTTAAATAAACAGTCCAAATGCCACTTGTTTCCATTTATAATTTTTAATAATTTGACTAAGGACATACTTGTGCTTGAATTTTGACTCTTTCATTTCTTATCCCTTATCCCAAGCAAGCAATTCAACCTTCCAAACCTCAGTTTCAGTCCTTGAATTGAGATCCAACTTCCCACCTCACAGGGTTGTTATGAGGCTTAGCAGCAATACTAGGTTTAAAGGCCCGACTGCAGTGCTTGACATGCATCAGTTCCTTTCTTTCTAATTTTCAACCTGCTTCTTGCATTACTGTTGTTCACGAAGTGGTTTGCTTGGAGCACCACTTCTGTACTTGGATGGTTGTATCTGTTTCTTAGAAGTATCTGAAACTGTTTCTAACTTAAACAAAATGGACTTATTGTAAGGCTATCAGGAGCTTAGAGACTTGCTGGGTAGGATGGAGAATCTCTTTTTTTGTGTAAAAAGAAATTGGAATCAAGGAGGTTCCTAATGGCTATGATTCAGGAAGGAAGGAATAGTCTCATAGTAGAAAAGGCTGAATCAAAAAACCTAACCACCCCTCTTTCCCTCTTCTCGATCTCTCAAAATTCCAAGTTGAAGGAAAAGAGGAGTCTGATTGACTGAGCTTAGGTCCCATGACTTCTGCTTGACTTCATGGGGCATAGTAAAAGGAAAGCCTGTTCTCTTAGGTCCTGTAGCAGGAGGGAAGTTTCTGGAATTACCCTTCCATCACTATGCTCATACTAGTGGGGAGGGACTTGGAGTTCCCTATAAGGAACCCCAAAGAGCAGTGGGAAGGGGAAGTGGATGCTGGATGGCAAGAAAACAAAACACCAGTGTCAACAGCAGTGGGTGTGTCTCCATCCCGACATGTTTTTATAGACTCTGAATCCATCAGTTCTCAGTCCTTATCTTGGTAAACTTAAGGATCATGATTGATTTTAGTTTGTTCTCTTAAGATGCCTTTTCCTTCGCCTAGGATGCTTTAATTGCTAATCCTTGACCTTCTTCAAGTCTTGTTAAGTCTTTATTGAACTGTAGCAACCAGAGCTGCCCAGTGTTTTGCATGATAATGTGTTTGGTTTTGTGTCCAGCATCCTCGGTTGAAATGAAAGTTATTTATTGGAAGATAGTGTTTCATCTTTGTATCGCTATGGTATTTAGCAATACAAACCTTGTTGTCTCTGGGGAGGCCTAGCATCTTAGAAATAGAGGACTATGGATAAACAATTGGTTTAAATACTATTTGGGAGAAGGGAAAAAATAAGCAAAGAACCTCATTTGTACACTACCTGTCTTTTCTTTGAGTATGGAAACCCTTTGGTTTGGACTTTAGATCTAGGTTGATTTGTTTGCCAATTCTCGTTTTCCAAATGTATGACCTTAGATAAGTCACTTTAGTGTTGCTGAGTTTCAGTGTTCTTATCAGTAAAACAGGAATAATACTATAGATACCTTGCTTGACAAGACTAAGTATGATTTCATGTGCTTATGTTTATGAAGGCTTGAGCAAAATACCTGACACAGAGTAGAAATATAAATTTAAAGGTCCTATTTTCTCTTCCGCTTGCACCAAAGATACAAGAGAATCTGAAATAACGATATCACTGGATCCTGCTGGGAGTCATCAAGGAGAGACTTTGCAGAAGAGGTGAACGTGGATCTACTCTGTGAGGGAAGGGAATGGCATAAGTTCATGAAAAGAAGGATTGAGAACATGAGTGGAAAAGAGGCAACAAACATACCTGAAAACTGGAAGTCAAGAAGATAGGAGTAGCTGGTTAGAAAGGGATGGAAGATGGTAGGTAGTGTGATGCCTGCTAAGGAGATGAGGTGTGATTTGGGAGGTTTCTGTGCCCGGGAAGCATAAAATCAAAGTAACACTTCGGATGATAAATTCCTTCTATGAGGACCTGGCTTATTGCAAGAAGGAAATTGACTAGCCTGTTAAGCAACAAATATATTCCTTTCAAATTTCTGCCTATTTATTATTGAATTTTGTACAGTGTCTCTGATAAAGAGTGCTGACTCTGTGACCTGTCATAGGCTCTATTCTAACTTCTTTTCTTTAAGTTGTCTATGTGGATTATAACTCCGTCTCTGCTCCAGTTGTTTAATTCAGAGTCATATATTTATGGTAGGCTACTCCATTCCACCCGGCTTGCAGAGGGAAAAACTGAGGATCTGAGAGAGGACATGAAGTGCCAAAGATTTCGGACTTTTGGAAGCATAGTGTAATGGGAAAACCATGGATTTTTGGGTGCGTTTCTTGCACTGGACTAAATGCATAAACTTGGATGTTGTCATTGGAACTGCAAGTTGTCTTTGTATAGCAGGGGTGACAATAGTTGCCTCAGGGTTGGTTGTGAGGCTGTAATAAGAGAACCCCTGGCAGAAGAGCTCAGTAAATGTTAGGCCCTTTGCTCTCCTTCTGGAATGGATTCATGTTCTGGAGTTTCAGGGAAGTGTGTCATCCCTTAGGAGGATATTACAATAAAAATAAAGCCACAGGAGGAATCTAAGGGTAAATGAATATTGTTTTTGCTTCAGCTCATTCTCCAGAGTTGGTATCATTTTGGGGAAGGAGGTGTGCAGCATGCCTTTCTTAGTTCAACATCCTTAGTCAAAATTAAACTTATGTATTGCAATATAAATAACTGGGGAGAGACACTTCTCATGCTTTTGGTGGAAATTCAGGCTGAGGTTTGAGGCTGAGGCAGGTGGCTGTCATCTCCTTGAAGAATAACTGCATCCCAGCTCTTTATTCACTACTCTGCAAATGTGTTTGGCTCTCAGGAAAGTGTATGTGTTGGTAATTTCAGGGACAATATGTAGTGTTGTTTGACATGTTTTTAACTTTATAAAAATGATATAATACTGCATATATTCAATTACCATTTGCTTTTGTCACACACCATAATGTTTTTTGAGATTTATCCCTGTTCACATATGTAGCTCTAGTTTATTTATTTTAATTGCTACCTAGTAATCCATTGCATGAATAGTCCATAATTCACTTATCCTTTTTCCTGTTGACTAGTTTTTACAATGACAATTAGTACTGGAATTAATACACTGGTATAATTTTATCATGCGCACCTTGAGCTTGCCTTGAAATTGTCAAATTGTTTCTAAAGATTGGGATACCATAGTCCCACTTGCTTATTTCTCGGGCTATTTATTATATAAATACCATTTGGTAGCTCCAGTGACTATTGAGGATTCTGTTTGTTGTCTTTGTTTAATACACATTTTGGTAATGTACCACCCTAAATATAAAAACAAGAAAGATATGATAATCTGGTGGCAATGAATCCTGTGTTGTAGACAGACCATATGTGCATGTCATTATTATCATGTAAGAATGTCTACTCAGTCCATTGGGCTCTGATAATTTATGAGCACCGTCTTTCTCAAGTTTAGTGGAAGCAAATTACCTTTCGGTCTGCTATCATTTTTTCTCCTTTTTAAAAAAATTTGGAATGCTTCTGGCATTCTATGAATGAAATATTAGTTAGGATACAGATATATTTTAATTTTTGCTAAGTTTGCCTTGGATGTAGTCAGGGCTCTGTGCTTATATTGTTGAGCTGCACAAAATAACTGTTAAAAGAGAAAGAGAGGAGACTTTCTGGTGTCGTATGACTTTAATACAGATGTTGGCCTGTCAGATGTAGCAGTACTGACCCTAGAGTTCCTAGAATGGCTCTTGTATGAAATGTGGAAAGGCGCTCACTCACTCGTTAAACAAGACAACTCGTCTCATTTCTGGTTTTAATATTAATGGAGTTCACAGCACATAATAGTTCTACCCAGCAGCAAGTTTATTTAGCTTCCAGAAAAGAACATGGAACAGGGGATACTGCTGCATGCACAAACCACAGCTCCACGGAGACGTTGGCTACCCAACACAGCTTCTGGTGTCCGATCAACATACCATTCGGTTGGTTTCCAAGGTACGGAAACTGACCCTCACCGGGGTCACACAGGAGGAGGGAAGCTGCGGAGTGATGGCCCTCCAACCTGAAGTCCTTGAGAGCTCCCTCGCACAGAGCATGCAGAGAAGCAGGTCCGGTGCCCGGGCTGGAGTGCAACTACTGAACATAGCATGATTAGGGCTAACCTTGGATCAGTAGTTGGTCCATGGCAAACATAACCACATCTTCCTTTATCTCTCAAGAGTGTATATTTCCTCACTTAATGTTACAGAAAAGCACAACCAGGGGTCAGATGTTCCTCAGGCATTCCCAGAGGCTGGAGGAAGAGATCATAGCCCAGTCATCAATTCTTATTTGTTACCCTTCCCTCTGTTTACTGTGCCTCAGCACTTTCTGTAGACACCGGAAGAGACAACATAATGAACATACTGAAGATGGCACTTTCTGCCTCCCTGCATTTTATATTGGGCATATTCTAAGGCAGCAATGTAATACGGTGATTTGGGACTATGGGCAGCCTTTGGAGCCAAGCAAGTCCGTGTTCAGGCCCTGGCTGTACCACTTTCTAGCTGTGTATCACTGTGACAGGCAGAAGAATGTTCCCTGTGAAGGGATGCACATCTCACCCCTGATAGCCTTTGATATATTTGGTTAAAAAGCAAAGGAGAATTAAGAATGGAGAAGGAATTCAGGTTGCTAATCAACTGATGCGAGATAGCTACATTATCCTGGATACCTGAGTGGGCCCCATGCTATCACAGGTGTCCTCATAGGTGGAAGAGGACAGGAGAAGAGAGAGAACCAGCCAGATGGTAGCATGAGAAGGACTTGGCTGGACAGGGTTGGGTTTAAAAGTGCATGAATCTGACCACGAAGCAAAAATGGCCTGCAGCCTCTGGGAGTTGGGAAAGGCGAGGAAACAGAATCTCCCTTTTGAGCCCCCTGCACCCCTCAAAAGAGCACAGCCCTACCAACACCTTGAATTTAGACCCTTTTTGGACTCCTGACTTCCAGAGCAGAAAGATGTTAACTTTGTATTATTTTAAAATGCTCTGTCTTTGGTACTTGGTAGCAGTAGCAATAGGAAACTGACACAATTGCTTTTTCCCTCTGTGCTTTGGTTTCAGATTTTGTAAAAGGATGCTTTCAGTAGCACTGCCCCCTGTACAGGTTGTAAGATGTAAGTGCTTGTGTGTAGGTCACTCTGCTTATTCTTGGTAAGATTCAGTCTTTGTACTAGATGTCAGGAGACTTGGTTATGGTCCCGGGCCAAAAGAGGACAGTAGTAATGTCTTGCTTTTCCTACAGAATTGATGTAGAAGCAAGTGAAATGATATTTTAATTTTATTTCTAAGCTAAAGTATTTTTCAGATGTAACTTCTTATTATAATTTAACTTACACAGATCAACTGGACTTTTTAGATGATCAGAGATGTATGAAAAAGGGCAGCATATTGTACATGAACCACCATTTATTTAATTGCGAAATGCGAAAGCACCGGATTAATAGGTGGGATTAATGCCAGTGATTGGTGCTAAATAATATTTTTCCTTTTAGACATTCTATCACTTATAGCATTTTAATTTTTTTTATTATGGCCTAATATGTTTTTTATTACAAATCTTAAGAGATGTGTATTATTTTTTAATTGCAACCTTCGCTTCTAACATCTGAATATAGGTACAATGATGTTTGCTTAATTTGAGGATGAAAGATCACTTATTTATCTAGGATATGATTATCATACCTCCCCTAATAACAATTTTGAGTATTTTGGAAAGGTGCATTAATTTTCACAAGTGGGATGGCAGTACTCTCAGTTCTCATTGTGCTCTTTGCTAATGATTAAACATTTCACAAACATTTATGGAGAATTTTGATTGAATATACAGTTGAATGATAAATTTGGCAGATAGAGTGCAAATTTATTTGTTTTGTTTGCTTTTTAAAGTATTCCTTTATAGAGGTCAATAGCATATCAGGTGCATGTTTGCGTATGTAATGAAAAGTCAACATGAAGCTAGTATAATTGCTTATCATTATTTCCATTTCTAAAAACATATGGCAATATGCATCATTACAGATAGAGTATTTTCATGTTCATGATTTTCATTCGACTCATGGGCACATTTTGTAGTGGCAGATTTTTAAAATGGGAGCTTCCTGAGGAGATCTTAAGAAGTAGATGTTTGTTTAGATTCTACACTAGAAGCCTATGAGGAACTTAAAACTGAATGCCAAAGAAGAGGACATGGTTATACTTTTCTGGATAAATAAATAGTCAATAGCAGTTACATCATTAGGTCTAGCATTTGAGCTATTTCTAGTCCTCCTTAGGGAAAACTTATCATAAAATGTGCTGACCTGATTTTCAGTCCAAATAAAAAGAGCAAGTTGGATATTTTGTAGTCTTTAATGACAAGGTTTTTACAAGTCTTTTTCAAAAATGTTTTTAAACCCTTTAACACCAATGAGTGTTAGCTATTTGTACTATTTAAACAATTAAGATGAATATGGCTCTAATGCATACCCTGACAGTTTATTTCTCATTATTTCTCTTTTCTAACATGAAGAATATGGAGGAAAATCTGGTTATTTAACTACTAATATGTGAAGATTCAGAAGTGAAAATTGGATAGGTAACTAATTTTTTTTTAAAGATTTTATTTCATTATTTTTAGAAAGAGAGGGAGGGAGAGAGGCAGAGAGGGAGAGAGACATCAATGTCTGGTTGTGTTTCACCTGCCTCCAGCCACAGACCTAACTGGAGACCTGGTTTGCAACCTGGTTATGTGCCCTGGCTGAGGAATCGAACCTGTGACCTTTGGGTTCACAGGCTGGTGCCTTATCCACTGAGCTACCAGCCAGGGCCAAGGTAACTAATTTTTTTTTTTTTTAAATTTTATTGTTGTTGTGTTACATCCATCCCTTTTTTGCTCCCCTCTGTCCCCCCTCCCACCCACCCATTCCCCCCAAGGGTAACTAATTTTTTAATGTTGCAAATAGTTAATGTGCCTTCCACAAGAATAGAAATCCTTTTAAACAAGTTTGGGACAGGAAAATTTAAATTTGAAATGTGATCATCACCAGTCAGTAAAATAAAAAGGGAAGATATCTGTTGATATTATATAGCAAATGGGTGGGAATTGGGCCATTTTTCAAGAACTAGAGAAGGATTGGATCTGAATGCAGAGACCCTGAAGAGGGAACCATGTAAATAAAAGACATTTTACTTCAGCAGCCTTGAAAAATCAAATGAATAAATATTTGAAAATGGGTTGCATTTTAGAGCCAGTCAGCATCTTTGGCATAACCATAGGGCAATAAAGAAGCATTTAAAAAGAGGTGAAAATGTCTTTCTAGAGAGAGAAATATCCTTCTGTAAGTAAATCTAAAATGGGAAATGGAAATGTTTCAGGACTTTGTGTAGGAGACGCTGGGTAGTTTCAAGTTGCACTCCTTTCAAGTTACTAAACACAAGGACAATTCACAGATCAGAAGCCATTTTACATGATGTTTATTTTTGTTTGTTTTCTTGAAGGCCAGGGATAAAGAGAATGTTTTAAAGACTGTCTGCTGCTTCCACTTTTGACCTTGTGAAGGGAAAGGTCAGTATCAGAATTTTAGATTCTTAGGATTTAGCCTATACCTTTTTTTTTTTTTTTTTAGATTTTCTTTATTATTTTTAGAGAGAGGGGAAGGGAGAGAGGCAGAGAGGGAGAGAGACATCAATGTATGGTTGCCTTTCATCTGCCTCCAGCTACACACCTGTCTGGAGACCTGACCTGCAACCTGGTTATGTGCCCTGGCTGGGGAATCAAACCAGCAACCTTTGGGTTTGCAGGCCAGCGCCTTATCCACTGTGCCACCAGCCAGGGCTGGCCTATACTTTTGTGAGGACAACATATCTCATGATGTTAGCTTTGCTGATTTTATGGGATTAGATGCTAGCTGCACTGGGCTCTTTGGGGAGCCTCATGGATGTAGATCATTTCCATTTCATCAAATTTCAGTCCTGTAGAGCCAGATGATGGTTATAATGTCAGCTCTTCACATTGGAAAATTTGCCAGCTATGAAGCAAAGGACAGAGACTAAACATATATTGAACTTGAGTCACTATTCAAGTATCTGTATAGGGCAGACTAAAGTCAGTGGCTGAGTGGCATTTCTAGGGCTGCTGACTCCTGCTGAAGTACATGTTCCATGGCCCACACACCCTGCACCCACTTATCTATACTCAGGCAGGAGTTCAGTCTTAAGGTTTTGCTTGTCCACAGGGAGACATTTAAGACTTGGCTTTGTTCCTGGCTTGGACTTAGTTTTTTGTTTTCCACATTTATCTTTTGGAACAGCTAGAAAACAGAGTAAAACCAAAGGAACAGACAGCTCAGTGGTTTTCAACCTTCACATCTATTCTGGAAGATTTTAGAAATGTTTGGACCCACTACTGAGATTCTAATTCAGTTGATCCAATCGTTGGCTGGACATTTGGTTCATGTGAAAAATTCCTCAGATGATTTAATGTGTGGCCAAGAACATCTGAGAGCTGGATTAATACTTAGGATTCTCAGCGTGTGGTTCCTGGACCAGCAATATCAGCACCACTTTGGATCATATTGGAAATGGAAATCCTCTGGGTCTGCCCAGACCTGCTGCATCTGAATCACTTGAGGAGTGGGACTCAGCAACCTGTGTTTTAATAGGTTCTCCATATCCTTACCGATGTTCATGTTTGCAGACTTCTGGTACAGACTTGACTTTCTAAAGTGGGTAAGAGGCTTAAGGGCGCACTGCAGTGATACCATTGTGTAAGTCAAAAGGTGGGTCAGCACAGGTCCAAGTCAAAGAATAAGTCAGACACTGCCTTTTAGGGAGAGAGAAGAAAACAGAGGTCTATGCTGTTTGGGAAAGAGATTTCAGCATTCCAGGGAGTTCTGCTATTAGGAGGTCATATTTGGTCCCAGCAAGTTGTGATGCGAGTTTGAGCTTTGGAGAAATGTTCTGTGTTTAAGTCCTGAACTTGGTTTTTAATCAGTTTAGGAGACAACCTTCTCTGAATGTTTGTTTCACATAGTTAAAACAGGGATGGTAATTACTACCTTTCAAGGTTGTGAAAATAGAATGAAATTGTTGGAAAATATCTAGCAAGGGTACATGTCTACTACATGCCTGCTGCAAAATGCGTTCCTGGGAAATAATTGATATTATTTTCATATAAGAATGATCATCAAACTGTATATGACTGTTTCAAATTCTTCCTGTGTCCATGGTAAATTATAAATTGTAATATAAAAATTAATCCCAGCAATCTTCCCAGGAATTGGACCTGGCATGCTTTATAACATAGCATTCCAGGCAGCTGCCATCAGACAGACCTGGCTTTCAGGATAAATCTAATTGTCACCCCTGGTTAGGAATACAAAAAAAAAAAAAAGATATTTCTGTTCCTCTGTTTCCTGAGCGCATTTGAGGAGCACTTGATACATCAGTGTCCAATAGATATATTATGCTAGCCACGTGTATAATTTAAAGTGTTCTGCCAGCCACATTAAGATAATTAAATGAAACAAGTGAAATATTGTAAAATTTAAAAAGTTTATTGAATGCAGTATATCCAACATATTATTTTGATATGTAATCAATATAAAAAACTACTGAGATATTTTACATTCTTATTTATGGATGTAAGTCCTGAAAACCAGTGTGTATTTTACATTTAGAGGACATCTCAGTCCAGACTAGCTGTTTAAGAGCTCAAAGCCACATGAGAGCGCATGGTTGCTTTCCTATCAGATGGTGAAGCAGTCAGTCGGTCATTAAGTCTGGGACAGAAACAAGGCCTCGTCACAGCCCCAACAAGCTTAGCATTTATTCAGTAGCTCAGTCACATGCAGATAATTGTATTGTCTTGCGCAAAATATTGTCACCTTCGAACTTGGATTTCCATGGACTTCAGAGTAATTTAGTCTGTGTGGGAGCAAAATGCCTGATATTCTTTCAGGCTTCATTCAGTTTTCTTGTTTCTGTGTCTTGTGTGTCTGGCTGAAAACATCAACCCCACCTGGAGCTTGTAGGTCCCTACACGCTGACTCTTATTGCTTGCTTTGAATGTGGGGTGACAGTGCCACTGATGGGGAATGTATTTCCATCATCCGTCATCCTGCCTTGGCATCAGTTTGTTATAATGTGATAGCCCGACTGCCTATTCAGCTTACTCTATAGTATACCAGGTGCTGTGCTAAGCAATTCAGGTAGAGGTGATGGGAGCCCACCCATGGCTCCTCCCCACACTTAGAGTACAGTCGTGATGGCTTCCAAGAACCAAGTTGATTCGACCCAAGGCTACGTGATGGGTGGGATGTTCTGCCATCCCACTTCTTCACTCCACTTCTGCAAACCAGGCCTCCTGACCTTTGTTCCCTCACTTTAAGCCTTTCTCTTCGCATCCTTTCTGCCTAGGATGCTGTTCCCAAGGATAATTGTGTGGTCTCCTTCTTCATTTTATCCAAGTCTATGTTCAGATGTTGTCAGGATGGACTACTGAGACCCCACTCTCTGATTTAGTGGCCTCTTCACTCCCAGCCCCTCATCCTGTTTCCTTCCCCCCATATTAACTATCATTCCCTAAATGATACTGCATTATCTCTGTGCATATTGATCTGTTGGATGTCTTCCCTCACGAGAATGTGATCTCCATCACCGCAGAGAAATGATCTTTGCTCACCATTTTGTCCTACGAGCTTAGCATGGTGTAAACATACAGCAGGTGTATGATAAATATTTGAATAACATTGCACATAGCCCTGACCAGCATGTCTCAATGATTAGGCATTGTCCTGCAAGCCTAAAGGTTGCAGGTTTGACTCTTGGTCTTGGCACATATTGGGTGTGGGCTAGGTCCCTGGTTGAAGCTTGATTGAGGTTTCTCTTTCATATCGATGTTTGTGTCCCTCTTTTTTTTTTTTTTTTTTTTAAAGACTTTATATCATTATTTTTAGAAAAAGGGGAAGGGAGAGAGGCAGAGAGGGAGAGAGACATCAATGATGTCCACAGACCTGACTGGAGACCTGGTTTGCAACCTGGTTATGTGCCCTGGCTGGGGAATCGAACCTGTGACCTTTGGGTTCGCAGGCCGGCACCTTATCCACTGTGCTACCAGCCAGGGCCTTTCCCCTCTCTTCTCCTCTAAAAATAAATAAAAATTAAATCTTTAAACATTGTGTACGTATTATCTAATTTAATCTGCATCTAGCATTGTTGATTCCAGGAGAAACAGTGTGAGAAATAACCAATCACAAGTTCAAGTGCATAGTTATCCAGGGGTAGAACTGAGACTAACCTAAGCCTGTGTGTGTCTGAGCTCAGATTTTTTCTCACTGCACTTTCCCCCTCTAGGCAGGAGAGAACCTTCTCTCTGACCCCCTGTCAACTCTCCAGAAAAACCTTTGACTTTGTCGAAATGATTTTCTACTCCACATTAAGATAATTAAATGAAACAAGTGAAATATTGTAAAATTTAAAAAGTTTATTGAATGCAGTATATCCAACATATTATTTGTATAATAATATGTTGGATAATTGTAGAGTAGAAAATGATTTTCTACTCCCTACCCCGGCTATGAAGACATTGATATGGCACCAACCAGAGAAACTCATAGTAGAATTTGGTGACAGGTTTTGACAATACCATCAACATGTGCGTTGAAGTTCTAGGACAGTCATTTAGTTCCTGTTGATGACAGTATATTTTGATTGCCACAGAATTGCCTCCCTTTGGGTTCCTTCTAGGGTCCACCCATGTTCAGTGACAACTGAAGACTTTTTGGAGTAAAGAAAGGGTGAAAAAACCAACAGCAAGTTGTCCTTTAATACACCCCCCTCCCCACCGAAGACACAAGGCTGTCGCAGAGCAATAGAATCTTTGATTGCATGTCAGCCTGGTTCTGTAAGGCCTCCAAGAGCTTCCGATTCATACCAGGCCCTGGCCTGGAGCCAGGGATTCTGTCCCTGTCACCTATTGCTGTGTATTGGCCCCTCAAACGAAGGGGTGTTCCGTAAGCAGTAGCCTGCTCTGTTCATCGGCTCTGTGGGTGAATAATCCAGACAGGCTTGTAAGGATGGCTTGTATCTCCTTGATGTCTGGGCCTCTGCTGGGAAGATTTCAGGGCTGGGGGACTCAGTGAGCTGACACGTGGTGCCTGGGTTGATAATTGAGCAAAGCCGCGCTCAGCTGGGACCACTGACTGGCGTGTGGACTTGTGCCTGGCTTTTCGCAGCCTGGCAGCTTGGTTCCCTGGCAGCTGGGTTCACAGAAGTAATGTTCTGAGATGGGGCATCCAGAGAAGGAGCGTTCCGGAAGCTGCTAGATGACTTCCAACTTCGCCTTCGAAGTCATGCCATGTACGCACATTGCCTTGTTTTCTTGGTTACAAACAGGTTTCAAAGGCAGCCCAGATTTTCAGGAAGGGTAATTAGACTGGCTTCCTTGATGGGGAAGGTCAAGATTATGTTGTATAGTAGCATGACCATGTTGTGGTCATTTTCAGAAAATCTGCAGACACAGAGAATAAAATATTTGTTCCTACCAGTGAACACCAGGAATTAAGCACAGGTGGAGAGGCAGGCAGATCTGATTTATTTCAGGAAGCTTTGTTTTCTATTGGAAAGAAATCCTGCCTTACAGTGTGTACAGTATGTGTCGGAACTGGGCTATTTTCTCTGCAGTGTATTTCTATTCCTGTGTTCATTGGGGCAATTTTTATAGATCTGTCACTGTGTGAGTTCTGGTGTTACTTCGGACCTTGGACTATCTATCTATCTATGTATCTATCTATCTATCTCTATCTAATTAGTCATTTTCAGAGTTGACCCTCATTTTGCCTGGCAAATTCCCAGTCAGCCTTATCATTACGTGCCACTTCCTCCAGGAAGTCCCTCCTGACCCCTTGCCTGTACTCTGTTCCCCTGCTGTGGTGTTATTAAGTCGTATCATTGTAGATTTAGAAGGACCTGTGTGTGTGTGTGTGTCTAGACAGTAAGTTTTGTGAAGGTAGGACCAGTATCTGTTCTTGCCCTATATCCCCTGTGCCTAGCACTTATTAGCACTTAATAGGTACTGAATAATTACTTACTATTGAAGAAAGCTGCTTTTTTAACCTGTGCTCTTTACATGTCTGATCTGAGAAGATAACAACTGAGCGCAGGGAGAGGACCACAGAGTTCTCAAAGCGTTTGTTTTTCTCTTCCTTCCTTTCTTCTTTCATTTCTGCTTTCCTCTCCATCCATAAAGGGTACAAGTCACTGAAACCTCCAAACGCCCTTACCTTATGCCCCCTGCAGTGAAGGAGGCTGGGAAGAATCTGGCAGGACACCCTCTCTGCTGGATGGACTGAGCCAGCAGCAAAGAAGAAAGACAACATGTGATAGGTGGTCAACCAGGAAAGTGTACCCCCTAGTCCATGAAGCTGAAAACACTTAGGGTCTTCCCATGCTCCAGAGATTTTCTTGTTAATGCAGATTCCCAGGAATACTCACCAATGAACAGAGGCAGCAGGGGCAGATGCTTATGAGCCTCTCTTAATCTCAGGATGTACTTCTATAATTGCAGGTTGGCAATTTCTTCAATAGCAGGCCTACCATATCTTTTCTAGTTGTCCAATGTTCATAGTCCAAGCCTACCTAACTTTTTTTTTTTTAAAGCAAACCTAACAATATTTGAGTACTTACTATACATTAGGTACTTCCCAAATTTTCAAATAATGTTTTTAATGCTTACAACCCCACAGCAGCAAGGTAAATAATATTATCTGCCCTTCCTTCCCTCCTACCCTCCTTCCTTCCTTTCTTTCTTTTAGGTTTTATTCATTATTTTCAGAGGGAATGGCAGGGAGGAAGGAAGAAAGGGAGAGAAGCATCAGTGTGTGGTTGCCTTTCACCTGCCTCCAGCTACAGACCTGGCTGGAGACCTGGCTTGCAACCTGGTTATATGCCCTGACTGGGGAATCGAACCAGCAACCTTTGGGTTCAAAGGCCGGCACCAAACCACTGAGCCACACCGTCTCTGTGCTTTAAAGATGGGGGGTTTGAGTCTCAGGAGGTTTTAGAGATGGACTGATATCTTAGAGCTGTTTTCTGTAGGGGCTGTGGTTCAAACCCAGTCTGTCTATCTGTCCCTAGTACCCTTATTCCTCTTGCTCCATACCTGTCAATGATTTCATTCTAGAGGATTCCATCCTCTATAGTCTCCACTGGGGAAAGAGTGAAGGGCATCTGGGCAGGGCCTCTTGCTGTCACCTTGGCACCTTATGGTGTGGAATTATACAGAAGGTTGGTATGTTAGCTTTCTCACATTGCTGTAACAAATTGCCATACATGGGGTACCTTAAGACAACACAAATGTATTCTCTCACATTTTGGAGAATCCGAAGTCCAGGACTCAACAGGGCCATGCTCCCAGCAATGACTCAGGGAGAGAAATCCCTGCCTCTTCCAGCTTTTGGTGGCTCCTCATTTTTCTTTACAGTGGCAGCTGAGCTCCATCTCTGCCTCTGTCCTCCTATGACCTCCTTCCTTTGTGTATCTCTGGGTGTCTGCTCATCTTCTTATAAAGGCAACAGTCATCGGATGTCGGGCCCACCTTAATCCAGTATGGCCTTATCTTAAGTAATTACATCTCCAAAGATCCTGTTTACAAATAATTTCACATTCTGAGGTTCCAATGGACATGAATTTTAGGGGGAACACTAGTTAGTCTACTACAGCAGGGGGTGGAGGAAGACTTCAGTAGGAATGAAGGAATATGTTAGAAAGCAGGGCCAGAGGACTAGCACGTTTTCAGGGTTGTGTTTCCCTTTGATTCTGTTCCATTTGCCTTTGGGACCTCATAGGTCAACTGACCCCCAGAGCACGTGCATAGGGAGTTGCAATCACGGGTGGAAAAGGAGGAAAAGACACTGATCCCCTTTGCTCATCTTCTCCCAGGTTTCTTTTGTTTTTCTGCACCACCACCTTGCTTCACCCCAGGAATCCCGAAAGGAGATGACAAACTTACAATGCACTATTATTTTTCTTGCCACGTTTCATAATGAGGCAGTTTTCTTCCAGGTTCCTCTGGATAGTTGAGGAACCAAAAGAAACATAAAGCAGTCTCTTCACAGGAGAGAGAGAGATAAAGGAAAAGGGTCACTTTGGGGGTTGCCTAGGTGACTGTTATATAAAAGCAAAGTCAAACAATAATTACACTGCTTTTTTTCAAATTCTCATTTTGGATACTCCTATTAGACTATGTGTTTTAAAAGAAACCCAGAAGCATTGGACCATAGTTCAGCTACTCACTAATTCTGTAGTTTAATGACACATGTCTTAGTATCTTTGTGGAGCAAAACTGACTTTCACGGAATCTGTAACTTGGCTGACGTGCTGCTGGACGTTTGTCCTGTGCTGTCCGCTCATTTTCCAGCACTGCTGTGTGATGGGTCTTCCTGCTTCCATTTTCAGGCGGCAGCACAGAGGTTACCTAACACAAAGATGTTAGGTTTTCTTGCTTAGATCATAAAGTGAGCAAGTGACAATGCTGGATTTGGACCGAGACAGAGCCTTGGGGACATAAGAGTGTAATAAAGCTCCAATCGATACAGGGTGCTTTACAAAATTTCTTTTCATAAGCATTCATTCTGAAAATGCTTCTTGAACATCTCCACTGTGGTAGAGTCTGTACTGAACTGAGGACATAGAGCTGGAACCCAGGTTTCGACTCTGTGGCCAGGGGCCATCCTTGCCCCCATTTTAAAAACAGAGAAGTTTGGGTGAGCTCAGCAGTGTGTCACATCTTGGGATTTGTATCCCAATCTGTCAGACGCTAAAACTTTATTTTTTCCATGCAAATCTGAATATATCTGGAAACTATTTTCCTTCTTAAAAAAAAAAAAAAAAAAAACTAAATAAAAACAACCTCCAAAATTTCTATTGCTTAAACATAAGATACACGTTGATTATAAAAACTTTATTATATTTATTTTAAAAGATTATTATTTTTAGGGAGAAGGGGAAGGGAGAGAGGCATAGAGGGAAAGAGACATCAATGTATGGTTGCCTTTCACCTGCCTCCAGCTGAGGACCTGGCTGGAGACCTGGCTTGCAACCTGGTTGTGTGCCCTGGATGGGAATCTAACCAGTGACCTTTGGGTTCTCAGGCTGGTGCATTATCCACTATGCCACCAGCCAGGGCTGATTATAAAAACTTTAAAAATACAAAGTGATTATATAGTATAAGTACCTGCCATTTATCTTCTATTCACCCCCCCCATTGTAAATCACTATTGTTTAATATATATTTTATAGACTTTCTATTTATGTACAAGTGCCTTATAAATGATTAATATATATTATATATCCTGCCATATTTAATATATAATACTATATATTCAAATAGAACAGCACTTGATTGACTCACAACTTTGTGTTTTCTTTCTTATTGCTGTGGAGAAATGAGAAGGATTATATAAAATACAATAATAGAAATAAAAGGCTATTTTATGCAAATCACACACACACAAAGGAAGGATGGAAACTAGTTAGTTTCCTCCTCCTCCTCATTCCCATTGCTGCAACCCTACTGCCATATCCATTCTGCTCAGAATCTTCCTTGGGGCCTTGGGTCAAGGACAACTTCTGGACCTGGGGAGAGTTAGTGCACTCTTTTCAAGGGGAACAGGTTGTCCCAAAGGCACAGGGATTTTTGGTTTAGTGTTTGGAAAGGTAAACATGGCCTAAAGTAAAGAAGCTTAGGCCCAGGAGAGGGGAGGTGGAGACCTGTGTGTTCTCAAAGCAGTGTCCTCAGGGTGGGGGGAATGGATCTGTGATGCACCCAGGAGTTCAGGGCCCTGATACTAAGGTACCTGCTCTTGGCAAAGATCTCAGCACCTGAATTTGGCAGGGAATTAGCAGGGCTTCAAGTTCTTTTTCACCAAGTAGGGAAGTAATCTAAAAATCGAACAGCTCTCTCACAGGCACGTGTCTCAGACCCACAGGGCTGTTGTGGGTTCCCTCAGAGGGCAAAGTGGGGTGGAAAGCAGCCTAATAGCAAATGGGATTTGGGTATCCCTTCTGGCAAGTAAGGTGCTTGGAGTTGTATTTATTTTGACTTAGAAACTTGGAAAGTTGTTCCTTCTATTTCAGCACTGTGTTAGAATATAAATAGCATAATTCTTGTTGAGTCTAAGGCATGGATTTCCAGATTTCACATGTAAGAAATTGGGCATCACTTTGTAACTGATGCATACATTTTATACATAATTGCTTTTCCCCAAAATATTACTAGTAAGTAAATGCTGTTTTTAATTAAGGAAATAGGGCATTTTTCTTCAATATTAGCAAAATAACATTTCTAATCCTCATTTGCAGAAAATCATTTCAGCCAAAATGACTTCTGATGCATTTTAACATCCTTGTCTTACCATATGGGCCCAGAGATAAATGTGTTAACTTATGTCAGAACTTTCTCCTTAATAATTTGAATAGCTTTATTGAGGGGGCATAATTTATGTAGTAAAATGTTCATCTACTTCAAGTGTATAATTCAGTAGTCTTAAATATATTTTCACAGTTGCACAACTACTTTGATAACCTAATTTTCAAACATTTGCATCACCCCAAGGAGAAAACAGGTCCCCAGTAACAGTCTTACCCTGTTGCCTCCAGCTCAGTCCTCTGTTGACACTCTCTATAGATTTCTCTATTCTCAACATTTTATGTAACTGGGATTATATAACATGTGGTCTTTTGTGACCAACTTCATTTAATAAGATGTTTTTGAGGTTAATCCATGATACATGTTGCAGTATGTAGCACTGCTTCATTCTTTCTTTCTTTTTAATTGAATAATACAACATTATATGGCTATGCCACATTTTCATGATGGATTCACCAACCATTTCATATTTTGGTTGTTTCCACAGTTTGGTTATTGGGAATAGGCTGACAAGAACATTTGTATGCAAGGCTTTGTGTGGACATGTGTTTTTATTTCTCTTGGGTATATACCTCGGAGTGGAATTGCTGAAAGATGTGGTAGCTCTGTCTATAATAGTTTGCAGAACTGCGGAAGTAATTCCCAAACATTTTACATTCCCACTAACTATGCACAAGGGATCCAATTTTGCCACATTGTTGTAAACACTTACTGTCTGTCTTTTTGATTATAGCCATTCCAGTGGGAGTGAAGTGGTTTTGCTTTGGGGTTCCCTGGTTACTGATGTTGAGCATCTTTTCATGGGCATATTAGCCATTTGTACCTCTTCTTTGGAGAAATGCCTATTTAAATGTTTGGGTTTTTTTTTTTTTTTTTTTTCCCTGTTTTCTAATTGGGTCATCTTTTTATGACTGGGTTGTAAAAGGCTCTTTATGTATTTTGGATTCATGTTACTAATAAGATATGACTTGCAAGTATTTTTCTCACAGTCCAAGCAGTGTGTAGCTTTGGCAATTTTTAATAAAACAAATGGCCTGCCCCAAAGAGGGCCCTTGGCACCTCCTTTCCCCCCTCTCCCAAAGTCACTGTGATAAATAAGTAGATCAACGTACCATTACTTGATTATGTTTCATTTATAAGCTCTTTTCTTCTTTTTCCTGTAGCTGCCTGATTCAATTACCTTTTTCTTGTCTTTATTTCCCTTGACCTCTCTGTAACTTTTGAATGCTAAAGGCAATAATGGCCTCTTTTACTCTCCTTGTTGTCCTTCCCTCTTTTTTCTTGTCCTTTCTTAACACCCCCCTTTCTCTTCCTCTTTTTCCCTCCCTCCTTGCTTCCTACCTAAGTTCCTTCCTTTTATAAATGGGTGTTTGTATTAGGCACCTGCTAGGCTTCATAAGCTCTGCTAGAGGCTAGGAATAAAGAAGTGAAAGGTATAGTTTTCTCTCCTTATTTGTGCCTCAGTAAAGCAGACAAACACGAATGAAACTCACTAATAAACATAAAGTTATAACTGGTTAGCCCTTTGAAGGAGAGGTGTAGGGTGTGATGTGAGCATACCACAGGGAAAACTTCCCAGTGAAGCAAATCAGCTCTTTCCCTGAGCAGATGAGTTGAGATACCAAAGATAAGCAAGTGTTAACTGGGTCGTTAACTGGGCCAGTAACTGGGCCGAGAGGGAAGAATGTTTGAAAGTGCCTGTGACCTGAGAGAACAAGGCCCTCTTCCTGAAGGAGACCAAGGCAGTGTGGAGAAGCAGAGCAGGGGAACGAACAAGGGCCATGGTCTTTAGGTGGGGGGTTAGAAGGTCAAATTGAAAATATACGTATACCCATGTTCTAAGACCAATGGGAAGTAACTGAAGAGTTTTAGAAAGATGGCAAGATGATCACATTTGAATTCCTGAAAAATCACTCTTACGGGCTGTATGAAGAATAAGTTGAAGGGGCATTAGTGAAGGGGCATTGAGAAGCTCTAGCGGTTACCACGGTGATGGCGGCATAGATGTGGGTAAGACGATGGTAGCATAGATGGGGGTAGTAGCTTGGATGGGGGTATGTCAGGCCTGCTCTTGCTGGATGTGAGACCACCAAGTGATAATAGTGGGGAGGACCCTCATCTGGGGAAGAAGAAGAACTTGCACAGAGCCTTTAGGGGGTTTGCTTGCTTTATTGCAGTGGTGAGCATGACCACACCGCCCAGCACCTGAGGGTGTTGACGTGCTCACACTCGATTGTCCCACCCTGTGCAGCAGCTGCCCTTAGGTTAATGACCGCAGAGAGTAGGTTGAGTGTTGGCCTGCAAATGGAAAGGTTGCTGGTTTGATTCCCAGTCAGAGCACATGCCTGGATGGTGGGCCAGGTTCCCAGTTTGGGGGCATGGGAGAGGCAGCCAATTGGTGTATCACACGTCATTGTTTCTCTCCCTCTCTTTCTCCCTCCCTTCCCTTCTCTCCAAAAATAAACAAAATCTTAAAAAAAAAAAAAAAAATTAAATACACTGAAGCCTTTTGGGTCTGGTCAAGATGGACTCGCTCTATTCCTCCCAAGTCCCTACTCTTCCAAGTAAAAATCTCTTGGCTATAACACAGCAAATACCCAGGAAGACTCTGAAAGGTAAAAAGAAGAAGGTGGGCTACTGAGGAATTTAGGCCGTTAGGAACAGCAAGGTGTGACTTCCTTTTTTTATTCTTTTGCCTCTCCTGTCCCCATGGGAGCTAAAGAAGCCTGTAACCTGAAACCATCAACAGGCCTGGAGAGGAAAAGCTAGAAGGGAATCCAGCTCCACCCACCCTAGGGAAAGAAGTAGGAAAAGGGGGGGGGGGGGGCTTAAGGGAACAGAAAACCTTGTTGAAAATATCGCTGCTACTTCAGTCCTGTGTTGGTAGAAACCTGCTTGGCCTGAAGCAGCTGTGATCTGATTCCATCTCTGTAGGGTCCGAGGGGGCCTCAGCAGCTCCCTCTGCAGGAGAATGAGCAAGCAGTGCAGTGCAGTGCAAGGCTAATTGTGCTCCAGTCTCCCCAGTTTCTTTGTCAGCGGGGCCCAGCAGGGAGCTGGGGCTCCACCTCCACCCTGCATTGACAGGCGGTAAGAGAGAGCTAACATTGTATTCAATGGTGAAAGGCTGAATGAATGCTTTATCCTAAGGTTGATAACAAACCGGTGGGTGTTTTCACCTCTCACCACACTTGTGCAACCTAGCACTGGAAATCTTCCCAGTGCAACAGCCAATAGAAGGAAATAGAACATACAGATTGGAAAGGAAGAAACAAACGAGTCCTTTTTATGGGTGATATAGTTTGTCTAGGTAGACAAGTCTGAGGAATCTACAAAAATATACTGTAACAAGATCTCAAGACAAAATCAACAAAAACCAATTTTGTTACTATATAGTAGCAAATGATGTGTATAGCCCAAAACTAAAAAGATAATATCGTACACAACTGCCCCAAAGTAAAATGAAATACCTAGTTATAAATCGAATAAAACATGTATAGCATTTTAACATTATAAGCCACTGGTGAAAAAAATCAAAGAATGTGTAAATAGTATTCATGGATCGGAGGGCTCACTATAATACACATTTTAATTCTCCACAAATTGATCTACGTGTTTAACACAATTCCGGTTAAGACCCCCATAAGACTTTTTATAGAAATGGACAAGCTTAACCTAAAATTTATGTAAAAATGCAGAGGAACTAGAATGAAAACAATTTTGGGTAAAAAGCTTCCATGATATGAAGGCTTTCTATATAACTAAAGTAATCAAGACAACATTACTGACAAAGGAAGAGACACATAGATCAATTGGTTTTTGACAAAGATATAAAAACAATTCAATGGAGGAAAATTGCCTTTTCAACAAACTGTTAGGGAAAATAGGAGAAAAATATTTGGGACTTAGGGTTATACTGAAAGTTCTTAGATATGACATTGAATGCATTATCTGTAAAATTAAAAGAAGATAAATTGAATTTAATCAAAAGTAAAACGTTTCGCATTGTGGAAGACTGCCAAGAGGATAACATTCAAGCTATAGCTTGAGAAAAAATAAGTACAAACAGCATATCTAACAAAACAATATATTTAAAGCACATGAAGACTTCTTTAAACTCAATAGAAAAAAAATAAACTAAAATAGAGCAAAATATATAAACAGATATCTTTCCAAAGAAAAGATACAGATAGCAAAAGAGCATGTGGAAAGGTGGTCAGCATTGTTAGCTATTAGCAAAGTGCAAATTAAGATCACAACACAGTGTCATGCCACACACACAAATGATTAAAGTTTAAAAAGTGGCAGTACCAAGTGCTGATAATGAAGTGGAGAAACTCTTACAAGGCTGGTGGGAATGTAAAATAGTACAGCCACTCTGACAAATTATTTGGCAGTTTCTTACGAAACAAAACATGCACTTATGAGATGACCCTGAAGTCGCAGTTGACATTTATTCCAGAGTAATGAAAATGTACGTTCACACCAAAACCTGGACACAAATGTTCATAGCAACTTTATTCATAATAGCGAAATAGAGGAAGCAGCCCAAATGTCCTTCAGTGCATGTATGGTTGAACAAATTGATATATCTGTAAAAATAATACAACTCAACATTACACAGAATAAACTATGCATCCACATACAAAATCTGGATGGAATTCAGGGACCTTATGCTTAGTGAAAAAAGTCAAGCTCAAAATTTACTTATAACATTCTCAGAATTGTACGGAACATATTCGTAGTTGACAATAGCAGGGATTGGGGATGATGAGTGTGAGGATGGAGAGGAGGTGCAAACACAAAGATATAGCATGATTGTGTTGGCGGTTACACACATTTACATGTGGATAACATTGCTTACAACTGTACGCATGCTTATGCACATACATACATGTACAGTGAATGAAATTTAAAAAGCAGTATAAACTGAATTAGGTCTGTGGAGCCCTTTATATACCAGTCAATATACCAGTGTCAGTTTTCTGGTTATGATATTGGACTACAGCTATGTAAGGTGATACTGAGGCAGCTAGCTGAAGAACACAATGGACTCTTTGTATACTTTTGCAACTACAGTTCTGCAATTATTTTTTAAGTAAATATTATCTACCCAGTGACAGACATTGAAGAAAACTTTTTATTACAAAATAAAGAGGGTTTGTGAAAGAATGCAGGAGAAGGAATGAGGAGATGGGAGTTTGAGTTCCAGGCACAAAATTTATTATCTATGTACTAACAGGAAAAGCCTCTTTTATTCATTCTGAGCACTAATTTCTTTCTTTCTTTCTTTCTTTTTTAAGATTATAAAATTTTTTTTAAAGATTTTATTTATTATTTCCAGAGAGAGGGAAAAGGAGAGAGGCAGAGAGGGAGAGAAACATCAATGTATGGTTGGTTGCCTTTCACCTGCCTTCAGCCAAGGACCTGGCTGGAGACCGGGCTGGAGACCTGACTTGCAACCTGGTTATGTGCCCTGGCTGGGGAATTGAGCCAGCAATCTTTGGGTTTGTAGGCCAGCACCTTATCCACTGTGCTACCAGCCAGGGCTTAAGATTTTATTTATTTTCAGAGATAAGGGCAGGGAGGAAGGAAGAAAGAAAGAGAGACATCAGTGTATGGTTGCCTTTTACCTACCTCCAGCTGTGGACCTGGTGGAGACCTGGCTTGCAACCTGGTTATGTGCCCTGGCTGGGAATTGAACCAGCAACCTTTGGGTTCGCAGGCCAGCCCCAATCCACTGATCCACACCAGCCAGGGCTAAACCCTAATTTCTTCATCTGCAAAATATGACCAATAAGACCTGCTTGGCATATCCTAGTGAAGTTATTGTAACAATTTTGTAAAACATGAGAGATTTTTTCAGAGTAAGGCCACAAGCCAACAAGACCCTAAACACAGGGCATTTGCTTCCATGGCTGAATTGACTATTTCAATAGCTTGTTTTGGTCCTGATTAGTTTTCTAAGGAAAACAATGTGTTTATTGACAACAGTTATTGATTACAATTGATTACAATGCTACAGAGGTGGATTAGTTAGAGTCCTTCAGAACTACTCCATTGAAGATAAAGTAAGAGGAAGGAGAAAGCACTATGTGACAATGACAGTGCTTCGTGAGAGCTCAATAAAGATTAGCCAGCATAACGATAATTATCATCATCATTATCCTTTATCCTGAGAGGTTTGACACCCCAAGTATACTATAATCAAACTCAGATCATATAGCAATAATCTTAAACATACATCGTTCATGTCCCAACCCGTAGTCTTCTTTCTTGGCGACTATAATGGAATCTAAGCAAATACTTCCTTTGGATCTTCAGAGGTTCATCTTCAAAAGCCTGTCTATTCACAGCCTTTCTGCCTGAACTAGCAACCTGTAAAAGGAAGAGAAAATTTTCTTAATCGGTTTTTACCACCAACTAACAATTATGCCTGCTAACAATTGCAGTAGTAATGGTGATAGTAGCACTAGTAGCAATAAAAGTAGTACTACTAGGGTTAGAAAAGCAATAGCAACAACAACAAGAAAATAGATTAGATTTGTGGAGCACTTACTAGGTGCAATGTGATATAAGTATTCTATCCAAGGTTAATATAATCCTCATAACCACCCCAGAAAATAGAGTCTGTCATTAGCCACATTGCACATATTAGGACATAGATTGACTGACTGACTCAAGTTCAGGTTGCTAGTAAGTGCCCTTGTGGATAGGTCAGTTCTTAAGTGGGAATTTGAGGCCAGTATAGAAAAAACTCCAGTCTTCATGTTTGGCATTATGGAATTACTCCCATATGTCATGGCTTTGTTTCAACCACACCCAAATTGCTTCCAACTGCTCAGTGAGGTAGTGGTCACCCCTGATGTCTACAGTCGCAAATCCAAACTCCCCTGCTTATGTGTTTTATGATTCTAGGCTGGTTATTTAATGCCATTTATTTATTTATTTATTTATTTATTTTGCCTCAGTTACTTCATTGTAAAATGAGCAAACTTAGCTTCATATGATTGTTGGGATAATTAAGCGATAGGTGCACAATACTTAGTGCAATGCTTGGCACTCTTTAGACCCAATACCATTACGTGAGGGAGTGATGGCTGTCGTAAGGTTAGACAATGTCAGGCCTGTAGAAAATATGCTATAATTCCTCTTTTCAAAATCAATTCGTTAATAAGACATTAATGATGAAAGTCATAAATCTCACCACCTATTGTGATGTGATTGCTGGCAAAGAGGTAAGGATATTAAGTTTAATAAAAGTTGCAAGGTGGGTGAAAATCCTGTGGTTTGAGGAGCGGGTGAAGAACGCTTTATGGCAGGACTATGGGTAGGTAGTGGGGTGTAGGGACAGGCACGGGCACAGGGACTCCCAAGTCTGTTGGGAGGATGCATTTTGAGTCAGGGAAACAACGTGACAAAGTAGGAATGAACCCATACATTTGCAGGCCGGTGATGGGGCCACCTCATTAGAGAAGAGGGTTTTCTTGAACAATATTAGAATAGGTAAAGTAAATGTGTTACTTAAGTCAGTGGGGAGAATCCTTTCACAAGATGTGTGTGAGAGTGTGTGTGTATCTCATCACATTGTACACTTTGTCTTAGAATTTTATTTGTCAACTATGACTCAGCAAAGCTGAGCAAGAAGACCAGGTAGGCGAGGGTGGCTCAAATTTTTGGAAACTTGCATAAAACAACACCTTGTTTCACACTTTTTTTTTTCCCCTGGAGTGCCCTTCATAGGTAATTTTGGCTAAAAAAAAAAGTCATGACTGTTTTTTTAAAGACTAGTGCAAGAGCATGTTTTGAAAGAAGGCTTTCTTCTTAATAAGAGAAATTTCTTTCTGGCAATGAGCTCTGAGCTCATTTTTATTCTCCTTATCTGGCATGGTCACACTTTGCAGGTTTGCTTAGGTCATTCTGAGTTATGCCTGTTATCCCATGTAATTATTAATAGAACACCCCCTTTCACTGTAAACTATGTTTTATTTGTAAGATATAGTGTAAGGTCACCTACTTATATCTCTTATCTCTCCTCATGTTACATATTGCCATCTGGGGGCCCTTATGAAAATGTTCGCTTGAGCTGAGATCATATCCACTCTTATTTTGTATTCCCAATACAGATACTAATAATTATATATTAAGTGAATTTAAATAAGGAGGTGGAAAAGCTTTTGTGCTCCAAGTCTATGTTCTTAGACTTATTTTAATCCCTAAAATCACCTGGTATTGTGCCTGCCCACACCAGGTGCTTGATAGACCTATAAATTTGACCAGACACCCACGGGGATATACTGGGTTTTTCGAGTTTGATGGAAATGAATATTGCACAGACTAGAAGTGTGTCCTTGTAAATCTTCTCTTCCCTTTGCACTGCTGGCTAACCTGTGTGTGTTTCTCACTGACAATCTAGGTGGTTCTTAAGGCCTACAAAAGAATTTTCATTGGAAAAATCCAAAGTGTTAAACCAAGAGTTATGTGTGTCTCACTTATATGTGGGATCTAATGAACAAAATAAGCTGGTGAACAAAAAAATGGGGCCAGAGGCATGGATACGTGGAACAGACAGACATATCTCAGAGGGAGGGGGTGGGGATGCCTGGAAGAGATTAGCTAAAGTACATACATGCATGTGTAGCTCATGGACACAATGGGGTGAAGACAGGAGGGTTGTTGGGGGCTGGGTGGAGGAGGAGCAAAGGGGTGAAAATGGGAGACATCCGTAATAGTCATGTGTGTGCTTAAGTTTAATTACCTGTGGGCAGCTAAACCAACTCTGCTTTGTAGAGTCTAACCTGTCTCATCCTGGGTCTCTCTTAGGAAATTTAGAATAAAAAGGAATGACGATAGATAAGATTTCAATTGTTTGTTACATTGGCCTAATAGGACACAATAGTTAACAAACTGTATTGAATCTTTAGTTTTGTTCAATTAATATTATTTCTTTGGGCTTTTTAGCTGGGATTCCAATCCTTGTTTTATAACCTTTTATGATTGAATAACCCAACTTGGTTTTTTTCCTTAAAATTAGAAAAAAATGTTATACTAGCAGATGTTGGATTAAAGGACATCAACTTTTCCATGTTGTTTATTTATTTACAGAGTAGTCATTTAGATGACTTTAACCTTCCTGATTATGAGCAGGAAGTATAATTATCTGTGAAATCTTGATTTCTTATCTGGAATCTTTCAGTCCATTTCATAGTGTTAGACTGTACCCCCTCATGCCTTGTGGTTTAAGGATGCCATCACTATTTCAATGTACAAGGTGAGACAAAAGTAGTTTATAATTGTGAGTACGTGAAGGAGATTATTCTTGTATTATTATTTATTAATTATTGTATTTTCCACATGAAGAACTATAAACCTACTTTTGCCCCACTCTATATAACCATATTACTTCACATTTAACCCAGAGGTTAAATTCTGAACCCTTTGTAAATGGGATCTATGCATAATTAGAGTGAAACTGCTGAAAGCTCTTCAAATATCTTATGAATAAATCACTTTTTAACTTAAGAGCATAGCCCTGTGCTGGCCAGCATTCCCAGTTCCTGGCACCAGTGCCTTGGTAATAATTGTTGGTCATTGGTCCTTTGCCAGGCTGGTAGTAACCGTCTTCCTTCCCTGTTTCACTCTCTTGTTCAAAAGAAGCCATAGACTCCCTCATGCACATTTGTCTTTTGCTTTTTCCAACTTTAAAGGAAGGATTTCCCAACCTCAGCACCGCTGACATTTTGCAGTAATGAATTCTTTCCTGCAGTGGGCTGCCCCGTGCACTGTAAGATGCTTAGCAGCATCTCTGGGCTCTGTCTACTGGATTTTAGTGGCATCCTCTATCCCAAATCAGGAAAATAAAAAATATGGTCAGACACAGCCAAATGTTTCCAGGGGTGGAGAGGACCCCTTTTTGCCTCCTGTTGAGAACTACTGCCTTGGAACATTGGTAGATACCTTGGCTGAATGTGGAAGAAGTGATGTCCTGTGCACATTATCAGTCCAGTGACTCCTGTGACTTGCCTAGGTAACTCGGCTTCCCCGATGCTCACTTACTTTACCTGTTAAGTGGAGTGAATAACAGCCATCCTTTTAGGGTTGTTGAGATTCCAACCCCATCAGGCATAGGAACTCCTAGGCACACGGGAAGGTCCTAACAGACACTGGTCACTGCCATTCCCATCGGGAGAGTTCCAGCTCATTTTCTTCAACATCTGTGATTCCAATGTAAGAAAAGGCATCTCTCTCTCTCTCTCTTTCCCCCTGTACACAGAGCACGACGAGTGCGGCGGGGGGCAGCACCACTGTGACGAGAACGCCATCTGCACCAACACTGTCCAGGGGCACAGCTGCACCTGCAAGCCGGGCTACGTGGGGAATGGGACCACCTGCAGAGGTAGGCTTGCTGCCCCAGGGGTGCTCGGCGACCTGCCGCCCTGCCCGGGCTCTGGCTTCTCATGTGGCATGTGGCGTTCACCTTCTGGTGGCCACCCATGGTCAGGGTTTCTGGCCCTGGCTGTCAGCTGGCAAGGGCACTGTGCACCAGGGAAGAAACATGCTTCGAGGGTACCTTTCAGGTCAAAAGAAAAAGGTGTACATGTGTGTCAGGGCCATGGTTGTACAGTGGGATGACTCTTGGTTCCACGTGGCCTCTTGGCCTGAGTTGTGAAGGGCGCTCTGTTCGTTCCCATCTGCCAAGGCTGACACTCTAGGGATCTGTGGGGGGTGGGAGGGGAGCTGAGAGTTCAGCTGCACTTTGTGTTTGTAGCAGTCCAGCATGTAGTGTAAAATTCAAGTTCTTCCTTTTGGTTCCGTGTTGGGTCCCTGGCTGCTCTCAGCTAACCTGTCTTTTCTCCGCCTCCCTCCTTTTTCATCAACTCATCATTCCCCAGGGATGTTGCCAACCGCACTCCTGTCACAGGACGTCATGCTTGTTGCCCCCTCAGCCTCAGTGCCCACTTCTCTCAGTGTCCCTTCCTCACAGAGGCCTTCTGAACCAGTCTGTTTAAAATAACAGCCCTATTACCTCTTGGCTCTGTGCCCTACTTCATTTTTTTTCCGCTAACACGACTGGATAGAACACAGCACACTGACGTGTTTCTGTATTACCTGCCTCCCCATCGGACCACTTGGTCTTGTCTGCCTGCTCTGTCCCCAGCAACTAGAATGGTGCCTGGCCTATTGTAGGCCCTCATTAAATGTGTGTAAACTGAGTCAACCAAAGAGGAAGGAGACACAGTCAATGTTGGAAGAGAGGCAAAATCTACCAAAAAATCCCAGAAAACAATCCTTTAAGTTAGGTATTATTATTATTACCTTCATATTAGAGGTGCCAAAACTAAGACACAGAAAGGTTAAGTACCTTGCTCAAGAACACACAGTACATTATCCTCTACCCCAGCAATTTTCAACTGTTGCACCGTAAGAATTTTTAAAACATGCAATGCCTTACTGTTTAGTCATGGACACCTACCTCTTTTTCCTTCGATTGTCAAATAAAAATAAAAATAAATGACAACTGCCAACACACCAATTGCATCTGGTGTGAATGAATCAAAATTACACCTATTTTTTGTCAAATTGGCAAAACTGTATATTTTTGGTGAGCCACAGAATTTTAGTAATTAAATCTAATATGTGCCATGAGATGAAAAAGGTTGAAATTTGCTGCTCTACAGAGATCACATGTTGATGATGAGAGAGAAAATGTGTAATGAGTAAGTCACTGTATTTATGCATTAGACCAGGGGGTCATTTTAAAAGATTAATTTCATTCTGTTGGTGATCTTGGGGTAAACAGCGTCATACATGACTGAGAGGGTAAATTGGTGAAACTTTCTAATGACAATTTGACAGAATCTATATTTATAAATCTGAAGAGTAATGTAGAAATTCTCTCGACTCCATTGATTTTACCTCTTGAAATGTGTTCTGGAAAAGTGCATGCTCCTGCTGTGCTCCTACAGTGATGTTTTTCGCAGCATTATTTTTATTCATCAAAACCCAGAAACGGCCCAAATATTCACAGTAATGGGATTATTTAATTTACTTGATGTAGAATTTCACAGAATAGAGTGGCTTGAAACTCAAAGTGTATGTACATGCATCCATGGCACCCACATGTACACATGTGCACTGAGAAATCTCCAAGATTTGTTTTTGAGAAACAGGAAGGAAAAAATAAATAAAATCAAGGCAAGTCATAGGGCAACACATATAGCATTCTTATATCTAATTTGTTATTTTACCATGTCTGTGCACATATTTATGTAAATGCATAGAAACTAGAAATGCATTCATTGTCTTTCCCTTGGGTGTGTGTATGTGTGTGTGTGTGTGTGTGTGTGTGTGCCTGCATGTGTACAACAACATTCAGTTATTGCTATGAATTCATTCTCGGTTGCCCCTCACATAATGGGAATTTATACATGTGACATTTGTGTCTTTTAAAGTTCCATGAGGCAGATGAAGAAACGAGTGCTGAGGTTTTTTAAAAGAAGGCTGAAGCTATTTCTAAAGCAAAGCAAACGGAAACCTAAACATTCTTAGAGCTCCCTGAGTTTCCAAGCTCATTGCTGGTACCTGCATGCTGTGCATCTGAGGAGCAACACGGGGAGTTGATTTGTATGCATTTTCCTCAGAATTGTGTGGCCTTGTCAAGTAATATTAATTGCACTTGTTTAGGGAGTTTGTGTTTGCTAAGCCCTCTCTAACGCCATTGGGATAAGTGGAATTTGTAAGTCCAACTGTGGAAAATATATGAGTTCAAATAGTGTTCCTGCTGTCCACAGATTGTGAAAATACATTTTCCCTTGAAGGTTATGAATTAGGGAAAATAAATTCTTACCATGACTGTCATGGTCAATTACGTTGACCTCAGTAAGGCAGGGAGAAGCCTGTTTTGTGTACGTGTTGCTGGGAAAGGCAGTGCAATGTAGTCGAAGACCCGGGTGCACAGCTGAGAGCTAGACCTGAGTTTCATGAGTTGGAGTTTACATAGTTTTACATAGTGAACTTGGCTTAATACTACCTTCTGTGTTTATTCTACAACGTTACTGCAAAGGATTATTAAAGGACTGTGTATCAGTGGGTTTTGAACTGTTCAATGCTGTAAGGAGTGAAGGCAGTGCTGTTAGCAGCATGGTGATGGAGACAGTTCATGATTTGCTTGAGGCTCAGCTTTCTGACCCAAGTACAGTCAGACCTCATTTTATCGCACTGCGCTTTACTGAGCTTCACAGGTGGTGTTGCATTTTTAAGAAACTGAAGAAAGATACTTGCTTTATTGCAACACTCGCTTTATTTCTGGGGTCTGGAACCTAACCTGCAACGTCTCTGAGGTCTGCCTGTCCCCAAATTTGTGCATGTTTCAGGCCATGTATTTTATGGTTGTTGTTTCTACCTGTAACTAAGACATTTACAGAGGGTGGTGGGCAAGGATCACCAGCCAGCTTGAACTGAGTTTTCTTCTTCTTCTCCCTCTTCTCCTCCTTTTTCACCTTCTTTCTTCTTTGCCTTCTTCTTCACCTTCTCCACCTTCTCTTGCTCCCTCCCCATCCTTCTTTTTTTATAATACAAAGAGCTTCTCTAGACATGAGGTTGTTGATAGAATTGACTGTATCTTAATAGAAATAAACACTCTTCCCACTTCTAGTAACAAGCAAATACAAGGCAGCAGTTTCTCAAACAATACTGACTGCTGTGAATTCTCTCAGATGGGTTTTCCTAGTGGCTGATGCCCACGTGAGGAGATTTGGGGTTTCCCACATGGTTGGAAAACCCCAGTTCAGCTTCAACAGCAGTCACAAGTATGTCCATGCAGGATACCTTGCTGGGTGTGTTTTCATATGTTATCTCATTTAGTTCCCACCATGGCCATGGAAAGTTGACAGCATTATTCTATTTCACAGGTAAAACTTGAGTAAGACATAGTTGAACCTGATTTCACTCAGAACCACTATCTTTAGTTTCTTCCCTCCTTTCCTTTTCCTATACCTCCCCTACCCCTGCTGTTTTCTACCCCTTTTCCATTTATGCTTTCACTTCCTCTTCCTCCCTGGCTTTTCATTTGTTCATTCTCTCTCTCTCATATTCTAACTAGGGACTCTTAAAGGAAAAGATAGTATAATGACAATCTAAAATTTAAAAAATTTCTCCTGGCAGTTTTGCAAAACACACTAAAGTACTTTTGAAAACCGGCAATAGCTGTTGCTAAATATTTTGGCATTTGGGGTTAGGTGGGGAAACATATACACACTGTTTGAAATGGGGTTTGCATTGCTGGTCCAGCCCTGTGATAACCTGGAACCGAAGGTGGGCTTTGATTAGGTGGTGGTTAATAAGTAGCTGATGGACAAAACCTTCCTCACTCTTGCCTGTCACTGGGGTTGGATGTGATGATCCTTGAAGATGTTTTTGTCTGAATGACTGACTATTGACATGTGTTCATAAATATACCAAGAGTGTGAATTCTGTATCTGGAACCTTGTGTCAGGCACCGAAAGGTCAAAAGGTAAAAGGGGCTACTGGAGATGTCACCATTTAGGGGGAAAAAGGATTTGAACAAAGGCCTCCAACCCAATAAAATGATTTACAAATTGATCTCATCTCATGGAAAGAGGCTTATATAGAATTTCTTCTAACATAGAGCCATGTGAAAGGCCTATTAGGTGTCAGCTGGGACTCCTTTGGCTTCGAGTAAGAGAAATCTGCTGGCAGGGGTGGTTGTGTAACTTGCAGAACCCAGAGGAAAATGAAAGTAGGATCCTTGTTCAGAACCTAGGAAAAATATGTTGTTTAAAGATAATAAAATACACCACTTTTCCCATTCTTCTGCCGTCTTTTTCTCAATGAATCATATTTCTATTTGCTATTTAATGTCTCCCCTGGCCATGAGGATAGCCCTAGGGTGAATGCAGACCAGGGGAGCTTCCGGCCAGTTCCCCCAATGTGGCACAAGCACATGGCCCCCGGACCACAGGGATCCCTTCTGTCCTGACCAATGTGCTGTGACCTGGCCGGGACAGGGAAGGTGAGTCAGGTAGTTTTCCTTCCGTCCCAGTCCACAACAGATAGGCAGTCCAAGGAAATCACAATCTCCCCACCAGTGCCCTTATCACCCACAGAATGTACCCAGGAGCTGTCAGCTAGGGGTAGGGATGATACAGCCATGTTCCATTTGGAAACTCCGATTGTGCACACCCAACCTGGTCCCCACCTGTGTCTGTGCACAGGACCCTGCTGGGTGGGAGGGTGAGGCTGTGAGCGATCTGGGGGCCCCAGGAGTCAGGGGAATGGTGAGCTGAGAACTCATCCTAGGGAGACAGAGTGGCATGGGAGGCAGAGCTGCATATGAAGTAAGGCTCTAAATGCCCATGTCATGCTCTAGTGTCCTACGGGACCTACCATACAAAACACAAACGTAAAGATAAAATTATTGAGAACTTTGAGATGGTGACCACAGAGCATTAAGCCCCATATGTTTGGCCCTGAGCATTAACCCCTGTATGTTGGGCACTGGTTGCATGCTTGTGAAGTTGGCTGTGTCTACTAGCCTTGATGAGCTTTGAGGTATGTCACAGAACCTAAGTGGGAAAAGGTGACTGGGATGTAGAAACAAGTGGCTACAGGAGCTGGAGTCCTGATAACATTCTCCTTCTGCCGCCTCCCTGCTTCTCTGTGGGTTGGCATCGTATTTCTCTCTCATTACAGGTTGCTTTTTAAAAAAAGGTTGCAGGCTTCTCCATTTCCTTTATTCTTCTTAATATCCCCCTGTCTATTCTATAACCACCAATGTGTACTTTCGTTTTCCTTTCACATCCAGACAATTCACCATTTAATTATTGCCTTCTGTCAGCTTCTCAAATAATATGAATTCAAAGTTTTTTTCATTATTCCAAAATGCCTACATTAATTCATTTGTTTAAATTACTCTTTTAAGTAATATGAATGGCAATATTACCAAAGACATGCAAAAAATACATTTATTCACCCATTTGGCTGAAGATCAGACCCTCTATTTGGTAGGTTCAGAAACTTGGCCTTATCATGGTAACCGAGGTGATCAATGTCTCAGGGACAAATATATAAATTTAACATGATAACTGTCATGGTTTGAGGAGTGCTTATGAATGATATTCTTGTTTTTCCTACCTGCATTCAGAACCAGTGGAGAGACAGATAAAGAAATCAAGCAAGTGGGGACCAAAATGTCAGTATGAATAATGAAAAAGATTATTCCAGGGAACGTGGTTTATGTATGTAACAATAGGTATCCATAATATGGAACCAAATCATGGGTGATGCAAGGCCACCCGTGGAACATCTCCACAGAGGGGCCCCTCTGCCCACCCTAGGGCAGGAGGAAGAGCCCAGAAGGGTGACCAGTGGGCATCCTGGTCCCAAAGGCATAAATGAGGGAAATACTGGGCTGCACATGTCCAGTTCCCATCTCTGGCTCACAAACTGGGGAGAATGCGAGGGGAGGGGAAGAGGCCAAGGGGTGAATCACCCTTAGGGAAATCAGATAAAGGGAAAGTTAGTTCCCTCCTTCCCATCCCACCTGTGCCAACAGCTTCTGTTAAGAAGTGACAAAATGTTTGTGTTTATAGTTTCACCCTTTTTCTTAAATAGAAGCCCCCTTTAAAAACCATCAGAATTATTTAAGGGGGGAAATCAGAGCCAGGGAGTTAGCTGGGCATTTTCCTAGCTCATCATCTCACCCTGTGTTTGCCTGCCGCAGCCACCTCACTGTCAGGATGGTCCTTCTAGAGACTGTGGTAGAGCCAGTGTGATGCCCTCGCTCAGCCGACTTTTGCCTTTAAGGAGACATTTCAAGGTGACACCTGGTGTCTCCTCAGTGTCCTTCTGTTTCCTTGACAAGTAGATGAATTCATCTTCCCCTTGCCCAATATGTATTTTCAAACCCTGGGAAGGGGCTCTTTAATGATTATCCGATTTATGTCAATGCAGTTTCATTTTTCCTTCCCTTTCAAGCCCTGGGAGCCCTCCCTGACCTCAGGCTGGGTGAGCAGCCCTGCAAAGACACCCTCCAGCCAGCACTGCAGCCCCTGCGTTCCCAAGTTGTCATTGCCTGCTTGTTTCCTGCAGGCTACAGCTAAGTGTCTCTTGAACTGACACTGAGCAGGAAAGTAAGGATGTCATAGTGCTCAGGAGTTTTCTGATGCGTGAACATAATCAAGATGCCTTTCTCTTTAAAGGTACACTGTGTGCCTAGAAGAGATTACATAAAAGCCAAAGTCTGGCTGGGACACAGCTCAAGCCTTCCCCTCGGCTGGGGAAACCACAGATCCCAAAGACACATAGGCAAACCGATTTTCATGTCCAGTCTGCATTGCTAATAGGGAGATGGGCTTTCCAAGGAAATCATTACCAGAAATTCAATTCACTGCCTAATTTCCTGGAACATGGGTGAATGTTTATCCTAAAGCACTTCAGAGTCTTGCAGTCCTCTGACCATATTCATTGTGAGTGTGTTGGCACTGAGGTGCATATGCAGACATGTGGCTTCCTTGTTCCCATTTGATGTGATGCTGGCTAAATTGTTCAAGAAAGACAGAAAGTCAGGAACAGGAGGCGAGAGGAGGTTTGATCGTAACAGAAAGATTAATGTGACAGCTCATGTTAAAGATGTAAATGAAATCCCGAATTAAATAAGTAATATACATCTCTCGCATGCAGAGAGATGCTTTCTAATGTTTCATAGGCAACATGGGGGGAAGAGAGGGAGATGAGAAAGGTAAGTTGTTCTAATAAGTTATCACTGACAATAATAAAATTGATAAACTGCTGGCTGTGACTCACAGAAGATGGTATTTAAGGATTTTAAAGCAAATAGTAAGGGGAATAAGGAAAGCCTTTGGCAAAAGTACTTAACAGCACTCTAGACATAGACTTCAAATGTGGTTAAATTAACATAATGAGGAAGAATTCAGGAAGGTTCCATCTGAAATTCTGCCTTTAGGTGTAGAGACAAAATGTTAGTGAGAAGGGTGAGAGGCAGAACTGACTGACATTACAAGATGGCTTGACCCATTTTGAACCAGGTCCTTTGTAAAAATGCATTTATATTGATAAATAGGTAAGGGCTGTGAGTATATTTCTGAGTACACTGCTGCTTATAGAGCAATTTCATAACATTCTGAGGAAGGATTTGAAACATGACCTTACACCCAATTCATTTATAGAGTGAGAAAGCAGGTAGATTAGAGATAGCTCAGGATTAGATGCTGTCGACAGGAAAACTCTTACACCAAGTACGCACTACACTTCTAGCAATTAGAGCCACTTTATATCTGCCACCTGTAGATGATGTGATGATGTGGAAGGAGGTCCCTTTGGTGCAGTACTTAAGGTTTTATTTTCAGGATCAGATTGAAATAACTGAACCAGGTCCCATGACTATAAGAAATGTGACTTTCAAAAAACATTACTATTAGATGATTGAACTGCACAAAAATAAGCAAAGGCAAGACTCCTGTGGGTGTGGGTGACAAACTACTTTTTAGTTAAGTTTCAGCAGTTGTCAGAGAGTGTTCTTAACTCAGGAATACAAATTGTGACACACTGTGGCAAAATAATAGTTTGTGAGGAATATGCAGAACAATAATGCCAGCCTTAAATATGTGTAGACCCAGGGAGGGGACTACCGAGTGAAGACAAAATTTTCTACTGAACAAAAACTGTTTCTTACTGAATAAATTCTACACTCCCGAGCATTCAGGATGCTGTAGCAGCTTGGTCCCATCTGAGTATTTCTAGCCTCCTCTTGTACAGCATTGTCTGTTCCCATTAACTCACCAGTCATACTCGAGGGGTAGCTAATGGTTCTCCTAATAGGTGAATGAAATCCTTCCTATTCATCCTTCTTAGTCCACTAAAATCCCATTTTTCCTTGACTTCTCAGAATAAATGTTCTCCTCCTAATCTGATTATGGTACTCAATGGATTCTACCTTGTTAAACTTGGCTTTTTGCCTTTGCCATGGACAGAAGACCTTGTGCTTCCTGGGTGCTCAATAAACAGAGATTGATGCAAAACAAGAATTTGTCAGTTCATCTGACACAAATCAACTCTGCTGTTGTGGCTTTGATTTAGCAATTATTACTGATTCTCCCCACCATTCAGAAAATTGGAGAAAAATTAAAATTGTAAAGTAGATGCTTTTATCATAATGTTTTAGAAAATTACCAATGGACCTGCTGTTTAAGTTCAAAGTCATTATCTATTATACATGGAAAGTTTGTTCTGTTTTATTTCACTTCTGTAGATACTGAATATGCCCCATGAATACTGAATATCCTATGGATACTAAACATAATTATATCAGAATTGATCAAATCCTTTAGCCTAATTTAAGAGGCAAAACAACCCAATCGTGGTTTCTTTGTTCATCTATTTACATTTATTTTTTTGCATCTATTTCAAAATCTTCTTTATTTGGCCCCTTTTTAATCTCATTCACTTATTTACTCAACAGTCAGGCCCCACTTTAGGGCTCACCTCTCTCCATCACAGGGCTGACATTGGAAGAGAGGTTGCAGGGATCTGGTCAGATCTGTGGTCCAGTATGGGCACAGAGATGAGAAAATCTGGGGACCTCCCTATGCCTGAGTGTAGGGGGTCTGAGAGAAGAGATGGCTTATATCATGCTGGAACCATGGACACACTTGGACACACTTATACCAATCTTCACCAAACTTGACAGTCTCACAGCCCTCCTCATAAAGGGACAGGCTATGACTTGGGAAGCAAAGAAACCTAAAACAGTTGTTCCACTGTCATTGTCTCCTGAGGTCTGGGAAGGATAGCATGATAGGCTCACCCTCTCCACTACGCCAGCTCCAGAAGTGCTGACCTACATGATTTTTATTTTTAATTTTTAGTCTTCACCTGAGGATATTTTTATTGACTTGAGACAGAGACAGAGAGAGACAGACATCAATGTGAAAAAGGAACATCAGTTAGTTACCTTCCTGTTGACAACTCAACCAGGGATCATCTAACGAGCAACCTTCAGATGTATGGGAGGGCACTCCCACTAACTGAGCCACTTCACCAGGGCAGTGCTTACCTATTTTAGATGTGCTATTACTAGCAATAGTAAAAGTAGATTGGTAGTAACATGAGCATGAGTATTTGTGTATCAATTCCAGTGTTCAGCAGTGTTTACATAACTTTAAAGCTGCCAAACTCACTGTTATGCGTATGCTTACCAACAATCCTGCTACTAAATTTAAATGTGGATGTATGTGTTATACTCCTAAAAGGGTCAGGCAGTACTTCATAACGCTGATTTAATTTTAAGATGGAGTCTCTCTAGGCCCAGGGAAGATTATTATGCTTAAAGTTTAATGACGCTTTCTTTGAAAACTATGACTGAAACTAGAAGAGGAAACTGTCTAGTCGGAGTTATCAAGAGATATTATGTTCATCAGCTTGCTAAAGGACCACAGGAAGACAGGGAAGCTCTGTTGCAGCCTTGAGACCAAAAACAGCATAACAAGACTGGGAAGAAGGTAGGAGAGTTGTGCGGCACAAGATACAACATGTTGCCTCTGTTATTTTGGCTTAACACAGTTGACCTTGATAAAGCCTTGTCCTAGCCATTGATACTCTTTTCCTTGAAGTGCACTTCTACTGGGGCAGGGGTGGGGGTGGGGGTCTCTTGGATGCACTTAGAGCACTTTCCATCACTTACCTAGGTCACTTTCCATCACTTACCTAAGTCAATACTTACCTTTTCAAGTTTGCAGCTCAGCGGACAGTAACTATATCCCTAGGGGCTTAAAGGAAACATGTTAAACCAGCTTGTACCTCAGTGGGCGTGGGGATCTGACACTTAGACAAGTGCTGATTCTTTTGAGTGCATTTTGAGTTTGCACTTTGGTGAGTTACGTAGATATTTGTTACCTATAATTGTCACATCTGAAGTCACTCATGTGATTAGCAGAGCCATATAAATATATATCAGTCAATTTTATTTTAAAACAGGCTACTGAACATTGACTTTCTGTTGAGCAATCGATATAAGACTGTATTTCTTTCCTAAGTAACAATTCTCAATGGGGCAGGAGACTTTCTTTAGGCAACATTATTGAAAGGTGTCATCGTCAGTCTCTAGGCTATCTGCTGGATTCTGATCTGGTTTGGGAGCAAAATAATTCACAAAACATTCAAAGTCTTTCACAACTAGGACTATTCTAGAATGGCACCAGCTCTACTTGACATGCACAGAGCAGCTCGGAATATGTGTAAAGTATATTTACCTTGCGTAAGATAACAGCAACAAAACAAGACAAAACTGTAATACCTGGTTGGCTGCCATATTTTAAGGTAAGGATGACGTCAATGGTTCTGGTCCCTCGTAATGACTATTATGCTGGGACACTAGATGTCAGGAACCTAGATCAAGTATTGTTGCTGAATCTGCCTGGGCCCAGCAACTTCTTAAATATTTAGATGCTTCTGTTGACTCCACTCTGTATTAGGAAACAAAGGATAAATTTACAAGTAATCTTCAAATGCCCACATAATTGGAGGGGCATTGCTAACAGCAACCCTTCCTTTATGGGATATTGATGGAATGCTTAGCTAGTAGTGACCAGGGGACTGGGCTGTGATTAGTACTTGTCTGCTTTCACCTGTCTGCCTCATCCCGTCCCCTACAGGATGATGTGTGTCATCATGCATGTTCCTCTCTTTATGGATTGAAGTTAGATAGGCTCCTGGCCAAGGGCCTCAACTCCGCTGGCAAGTGCGCCAAGGTTAGTCTGTGAAACACAGCTGTCTTCTGTCACAATCACACTGCATTTCATGTCTATTTACATTGCTTTGGCCTGATTTACATGGACATGCTCATTTGCCAGGGCAGCTGGGTTATACCTTGTCCTGTGATAATGAACCAGTCAAGTGATCTCTTCTCATTACTCATTTCCTTATTTGTTAATAGACATAATGATGTTTTCAAAATTCTCCTCACCTTCAGCCCCTAAATGGGAAAACCATAGGGTAAGATGGATAAGACATAGGAAGATGCTTGTGTAAGGTAAGGGAACACTGGTAGCTGCTGCAACAGACATGCTCCGAACTTTTCAGTGGGTCCAAATGGTAAATTCTTATGTATTACTCTTACCATGGTTCACTAAAAGCCAGTGATAAGTGGAGGGTGAGCTCCACACGGTGATTTAGGAACCTGCTCACCTTTCATCTTGTGCTGTGACCTCTTCTTGGTTCTCAGAGTCCTTACCACTCCACTTGCAGATGGGGAAGGAAAGTCAGGCCATGTATGGAAGGCTGGCATTGGCCAGACCTGAAAGCCGTGCCTGTGCTTCAGCTCACATGGACATGGGCAGAACTCAGTCCGCAAGCTACACCTCCCATTAGAGCAGAGCATCTGTGCGCTTGGGGAGGAGGGGACAACTCAGCTGTGTGTGGGCTCTGTCACTCTGCAATATTGCTGTTGAGAATAAAACTCTTAAGTGAGCGAAAGTGGCTGCATTATTATTTGTAGAAAATAAACCCCTGTATGCATTGCTGAAGTGGATTCTAGCTGGTGCACTGTGAAGATCACTTGTAGGCTCTCAATTAAAATAGACTGGGAGTATGGGGGCTTAAGCATTTCTCCAGCTGCGTGAACTCATTCCTTTCAGCCATGTCATTGCCTCTTCTATCTAGCTTACCTGAACTTGTGATCCTGCCAATTTTTAGAAAAATTGAGAAGCTGCTTTAGGAGTCACTTGAAAGTAGTGCAAACAACTCAGAATCATTAAATATCCCTTGAGTAGAACTGCCAGTGATGAGATAATGAAACTTTCAACCAGCGCCCGGGCCTTTAATACTTCTCTTGAATAATGGAATCCTACTTGTGAATGTGACAATTCTCTTTCTGTGATTAGTGGTCATTCCTTCCCTAGTTGATGGATTTTCCACTTTTAAACTTACAACCGAGAAATTGTAGGTTGGGTCCCTTGTAATGTGTTCTTGTATCGCCTCAGATGTTTGGAGATAATACCATTTTCGTTTTTCTTGTGGCATATTCTGAAACATATTGGGCAGGGATAAGGCAACCATTAAAGTATCTATTTAAATCTAGCTTAACTGTACTTTTGATTTAGGAATAGTGAACTAATTTAAGAAACTTTTTTGGAGGTACAATAATTTCATAAAATTTTTCATATATAAATAGTTCTACAGATGCGGAAGGAGTTCTAGATATTTCTTTAAAACATAGCTTGTCTTTGGAGATGTGATTAGGTGAGACTGGAAAATGCTTTTGATTAAGCATCTAAGAATGTTTAAACTAGGAAACGATTTTGGCATCTAGATGTTTTGTTTTGCAGAGTTTTACGTAGGATGTCGAGCCTTGGTGTATTCACTTTTAGTATCTCTTTGAAGTTTACATTAGGTAGAGGAAAAGCAAGGTACAGCGACTCTCTTAGAAGAGGACTTGCTTTACGTTTAACAAAACAAAACAGGTAGATGCGTAAACATGTGTATGCTCTGATGTTAGATGTAAAGGCTCTAGAATTGCATTGGCCAGTTGAGATACAATTTAAAGCATACATTGTTTTAAAATGTCAAGATGCCACCTTAACAAAGATGAGAAGAAATATGCTAAACACATCAATGGAGACATTTCAAGTGCTCAACAGCCATCCATGGCTAGTGACTGGTGCCCCAGCAGCTCTAAAGTTTTTCAGGATAGGTTTCAATTAAGGAGAAATGAATGGGGTCCATACTTTCTCCTGCTCACCTAAGCAAACAGAAGAGAGATCCCTGGAGAGGTAAGAAATGCTGCTTTTCTTGAGTTTATTTGCTATATTGAGCATTCCAGTTCCTGCTTTCAGTTGAATGCAACACTGTGGTGTTTATTGAGCAGATGGCTGGAATCCATATGCCAGGGTTTGAGACTATCTAATTCCTTCTACAGTATAATGTTTCCTGTCCCAGGATGGGATTTCATCATAAAGTCAGATATTGAATAGAAATGAAGAGCATTCATCAAAGCTCAAATTATACTCAGATAGAGGAGAAGGGAAAAAAGTCAAGTCTATAGCATTTACTTTGGTTGCATTTCAAGATCAATTTCATATTAAAAACAATTCATAAGAGAGCAGACAATACTTTTCATAATAACCTGTTCAGTGTGATGATGCTTATCAACTTTTAGTAGTCACATGTTCTACAGTCTCTTGTTAGAACCATTATCTGTGGAGAGCCATGCATTCTTGAAGATAGGGAAATATGGCAATTTGTGGATAATTATCTGACATGCTTAAACACTGAGTGCGATCATTATTGAATTCTGAGTTCACAGATAATAAAATTTCATTATTTTAGACCTAGATAATTTGGAATTTGGAATCATTTTATTGAAATTGAAATAGCAGGAGGCAGCCTCAAACATTGTAAATATGAGGGCTTTTGAATCTGATACTCTCGAAATTAAATCCCACCTCTGATGCATACTGTGTGATCTAGAGCAAAAGTCCTCCCTTTGAATGAAGGATATTCCTCATTTTGCGAGGGCAGTGGCTTTTGCTTAATCTTCCAAAATGCAGTTTCAGTTTTACCTCTTTCCAGCAATATTCTTTCACCCCTGCTCTGTGTTCCTGCAGATCACTAGTTTTCTTGGCATTTATCACACCCTGCTGTAATTGCTAATTTGCTTAAGTCTTCCCCCATCACTGGTCTGGGGAGGCAGACAGCATATACTGGTCATCTTTGTGTCCTTAAAGCTTAACACCAACGGGTTATTTAATGTTTGTTGAGGAAAATAAATAATAAAACAATCATGAGGATTAAGTGAAATAACTTAGGTCTGCTATTTGGCACATAGTAGAAAACCAGGAAATAATTTCTTTCTATTTAAAATGCACTTTTACATATCTGTTTCATGTGGAGAAGGGTTTTATAGTTTACTAAGAAGATTAAGATAGTCAATAAATAAAGTTCCCACTCAAAGCACAAGTATTCTATGTGACTATCTCTAAAGGATGTGACTTGAGTTACCAGAGTCATGATTGAAATGGTTTGATGTACCAGATTTAAGTTATCCCATTTAGTAGAAAGGGTGCTTTTTTTTTATTCAAAAGACTTTTGAAGCAATATAAATGTAAAACTCTAAAGAAAGTGTGGCCATTTATCCATGAGCCTGCTCCTGTGACAAGAGTGGCAGCTAGCGTACACTGAAAACTGCCAACCAGGCACGGTGCTAAGAGCTTTCTTTACAATATGTATCTCATTTAAGTCATCCTAGTTCTCTAAGAAGGCAGAATTGTTGCCCCTGTTATATATATAAGGAAACAGAGGCTTAGAAAGGATGATTGAGGCAATTAGTTGTGTAGTGTAGGCCAGGGATGAGGGTAGATAGGGAGGGAGGTCTTCTGTAATACTAGAGTTGCAATATGTTTGGATACCAAATTGTCACATGGCTACCAGCTGGGAGAATGCCAAGACTTTTTCTCATGGAACATAGGTCATGTGGGAATCATAACACTTCTCTTGATAGAGTTAAGAGAAAGCAGATTTTTCGGACATGAGCAAGAATCTAATTATTGTTCAGGGGTAGAAGAAGAATTCTCTGAAGAAGATAAGGATTTAGGGAACTTTTATTCTCATCAGCTGAACTTTTAGAAGTCACAGCCCATATCTTTGGGAGGAAAAAGGAGCCTCAGGAGGGAGAACAGAAGCAGCTGAGTTGACATTGAGCTTGAACTGAGATGGATCCAAGGGAGGATTGCATTCGGGGTGATGGAAGTGTGTGGGGCCTGGTTAGTTCATCTCAATATTCCAAAGGTGTTTGCTGAGGTATAATTAGAGGAATGATAGCAGCCGAGACTGGGTTAGAGGAAACGAAGCCCCCGGGAGTAGGGAACGGTAAGCTGTTGTATTTGCCCCCAGTGTTCTTGTCTTCTGCCAGGCACCATTCCTGGGTTTCCTGAAGAGGAGCCTCTCCTCCTCAGTTTCAGCTGCTGTGGTTGGAGCGTGGGAACCCATAACCCTTCTGTCACATAATTCGAGCAGTGCATTTTCCTGGCCACAAACGTTGGTCAGAGTTTCACATGTTACCTAAGCAGATCCAAGTTGTTTATTTTCTCCTGGTTATTTTAGAGTGTCTCACTTGTTTTACTATGGAAGGGAACCTGACAAGATATGACAGGTAGCCGTTGGGGCCATTTGGGGACCCTGTGGGGGGAGAAGCTGTCTGAGAGGGAAGCCAGCACGGAGACAGGGGGTTAAACTCATCTTGCTCATGTTGCCGGAGCTTCTTCATCCAGCCATGCCTGCAGTGGGATCCCCGCTGTTTAACCCAGTTTCGATGGTTTTCCGTCATTTTCCAACAAAGCTCTAACCACTTGCATGATAACTCAGCTTCTTTGGGAAGGAAAGCAGTAAGAATGTTTACCATGGCAATGGGCAAGTCTTTGTATTTCTATGAGAACAAGATACAGTTGGAGGGACTATTACAAGACTCAGGTTAGTCATGGTGGTTCTTCTTGAGCCAAAGGGAAAGCAGTGTTTTAGCTCAAAGAATAATTAGCAGATTTGACTGCAAACTTGTACAGTTTCCCCCTTAGGTATGGCCAAATGAGGGCTTTGTTTACTGAAGAATTACTTATTGTCTGAATGCATCTGCCTGTCTCTGTGCTACATTCTAGAGCTTTTCCAATTTACTCAATAAAACAGTCACTACTTTGCACCATTGCTGCCCTCCTCAAAGCCTGCAGGGCGCCTCCTTGCTCCTCAGCTGTTGGGATTAAAAGATCATTTCCCCCTTCTTTAGGATGGTGCTGTTTGGAAAGACTACAGCCTAATCGCCCAAAGCCAAATCGGTAGGGGAACGTTGTCCTGTTTTTATCTCTGGCTGAGAGGAATTAGAATAAAATAAACTCAGAAGTTTCCCTGCAGATAAGATTAAACCAATAATTCTAATTCAGGTTGTTCTATTAAGTTGTATTATCTTGAGCTAAGTACTATCCTTAGACATTGCAGATGATAAATATTGGGGTAAAGGAGTAAAAACAGTGACCCCCAATCTTTTTAATCTTTTTTATTATGATATACACATAGACATGATAATATGTGATAGGTACAAGGAGTAAGTGGATAAGGCTGGTTACTAAACCCAACTATATTTTGGGGGCATTCACATTTCTTTTTTGGTCCTCAGTTTTGCTTCTTTTTTTAAATGAGAGAGAGAGAAAGAGGGAGAGAGAGAAAGAGAGGGAAAGGGAGAAAGAAATGCCAATTTGTTGTGCCACCAATTTATTATGCATTCATTGGTTAATACCTGTATGCACCCTGACTAGGGATTGAACACAACCTTGACACATCAAGATGGTGTTCCAACCAGTTGTGCTACCTGGCCAGGGCTATTCTGCCATCTTAAAAGAGGAGTCTGAGGTCTAGTGAAAATTGTAAAATGTCCATATATCTAAAGCATTATTGGATCCAATAAATGAAGGTTTACGAGGTGCACTAAGGCATTGAACATGAAAGCATCAACAAAAACCTTATCACCAAATCTGTTTAGTTACTGTTAAGCATTCTTCTACAAAAATTATACCTTCATGAGTTAAGATATCTGTATCGCAGTATATGACAGAGTGACAGGGTCTGGGTTAAGTATTAAGGGAGTATTTAAAGAATTTCTGAATTAAAAGGAGGAGTTGAGATCATTTATTCCATAAATGCAAAGGAAGATGCTCCTAAAATCATCAGCATATATTTACCTAGAGCATCACACACATACACAGAGTAGATGCTTAAGTCACGAGTGGGATATGTGCCTTTATAAAAGAGACTCCAGAGAGATCCCTGTTTCCTCCAACCAAGTGAGGACACACTGTGAATCAGGTAGATACACATCTGTAACAGGTGAAGCATCCTAGTCTGTACTGAGAAGTATTTACATTTGAGCCAATTTGCAAAAATTACATCATTTTTAGATAAGTCAAATGCCTGTGGGTAAGGATTAACCTAGAAATAGTGTAAGACACCACATTGATGGACAACCAAGGTATTTTAGAGCTAGAAGCACTCTTAGGAACCACTTCTGCTTTCAGGTCAGAATGTCCAGGAAAGGCCATGCCTATAACTTCTTAATGACAGAATGAGATGGAGAGACCAGGTTTCTAATTCTTGGAAATCTTCTCATAACTCATGATATCTTCTTGGAGTTGTTGTTTCAAAGCTATTTCTGTGTACTACTATAGATCTTATATTACAACTATAGTGGAGTGGCAATTATGATTCATGTAGCAATTTACCTGTTATCAAGGTAATTTTCACTCTTATTTCCCAGATGGCCCTTTAGGGATATGTTATCTTCTACCCTGCTTTTTAGATGATGAAACTGAGTTTAAAGAGGGGCCTCACGCCGAAGACAAACTAGTGCTCAGAGTCAAATGTGGTTTCTTGGAATGCAGAATGTACTCTTTTCCCATGTACTGATCGTAAAGGCAGCCAGATACTCAATACGCAACTGGTGGTACGCTTGAGACTAAAACTGAGCTATTAATGATGTCATTGGTACAATAGGCATAAAAGAGGATCATATTTGACAAATGGGTAGAAGAAGTGGTCAGCCAAGAATATGTCAGATGCTTAAAATCAGAAATGTTCTGGTCAAAACAAAACCTCTTAGTTTGCGAGCGAGGTGTGGGGAGCTTTGACACTTATTGTAACAAGCTGACAAACGATAGTAAGTAGATAGTAGCGCGAAAAATAAGATCAGAGGTTGCATAGCAGGGCAACATGGGTGAAAAAAGAGGAAACCATCTTTGTAGAAGGAGCAATGTGGACCAGTGGCAAAAAAAGAGCATATCAAGTATATGAAACTGCTCCCTCTCTACCAACTACCAAAATTGCCTAAGAATTGTAGGCCACTGGTCTATGCCAAGAATTTATTTTCATAGCATTCAGCAATGAAAATAATAAATGTGTCTCTGTGAAGTCAACACACTGTATATTAAATATACAACTAATTGTGAGACTAAATAAAACACTCCTAATGGTACCTGAAGAAAAATGTACCCATGGAAAATACAGCCATTTCCTTGCTACCCAAGGATTTGCATTATGGAAATCCCACCATCAGAATGAATTAATAGATGACTTGAAAAAAATCACTGCCCAGAAAACAAATACATAGATTTAATATCTTGAATAAGGTTAGTATTAACATTACATTTGTTCAGTTTAAAAGGGAAAGAGCTGGCCCGAGGGAAGCAGGTGGATGAAACAGGAGCTTGAAAATTGGGCCACAGGAGAGCACGCACCTGCCCAAGCAGCTGAAGTCTGTCAGACTTCCTGGGTGTTCATCTTTGCCCACCAGCCCTTCCCCACAAGCTCAGACCAGGCCTGTCTTTGTTGCTAACTCCATGGCTATAAAGGTGGCAGACACGCTGGTGATCACTGATGAAAATACCAGCAAACTGAACTGCTCTGTCTGGTTGGCAAGCTTCCTCGTTTCAGTTAAGTGACATTTGACCATCTCTTCTTTGCACAGTACATTTCGCAGCCATTTCTGAAAGAGCCCGGCCACGCTGAGATGGTCACCAGGCGGGATGTGATGTGATTGCTTGCAGCTCAGGGGCATCCGAGAGGTGCTGAGAGGTGTTGAGCAAGCGTGCAACCTTGAAGCACTGGTTGAATTACTTTCCAGAAGCCCATCCCTTTGCCTTTCTCTGACATGGAAAGGGGCAAAGAGTGTGGTCACAGAGATAGATGGCTGCACAGGGAGGAACTAATTTGCAGAGGATATGCAGTCTGTAAATTAAGAATGGAGGGAGGAAGGGCCTGGTGGGCTCTTTTAAGGCCTCTAATAAAGCCTAGTGGGAAAACCCTTGGCAGTAGGTAGATGGGCCTTAGAAGAACAGGTTGGGGTGCCAGCATTTCCCCCACTAGGGTTAGCAGGGGGGTTTACATTTTGCTTGCCTGTCTACAGTAGCTGAGCTTCTAAACCTGACACCTCAACTTAAGTTTGTTGGTCATCAGTGCTCTTCAGACTTTCTCTGTTTCCAGGACAGGAATTGCCACCTTCTTTTAGTAGTTGAAAAACAGAGACACTTTCCTTATGAAACCCTCAGGTTGTAGTACTGTACAGCAAATCAGCTTTTCTATTTGGGTCATCTACTGCAGAACTAACAACTATACCTCAAGTTTGGTAGCAAAAGAGCTTTTATGAACTAGATTTGGAGAGTGGGGGGATTGAAATACAATTGACAAGATTATAACTAGGCAAACAACTGGGGCAGGGTGTGGGGGAAGGAAACCACTTTATGTCTGGGGAACTGGAAATGAAGATTTGTTGTAAAGTAGTTTCTTCTCATACAGTTTAAGTTATAGAGATTTCAATCTCTATTTCCTCTCCCGTCCCATTTTCTAAAATAATATGATTATTGTCTTTCCTGATTGCACATTATATTCTTTCCATTTTTTAAGTTTGTTTGCCAAAAAAATGCTAGCAAAATAAAATTTAGAATATATCCAGTTTCTTCTAAAAAAGGTCTTAATTGCTTGTACCTATCTGTCCAAATTCATTATTGACCCTTCTTATGGGGATCACCCTGTGCTCTCTTTACTTTCACACTTATGTACTTGCTGGTATTGTTGCCTGAATTTTCTTTAGGTTTTAACTGTTGAGAAAACTTTCCCCCCTTTATAAATAATCAGCTCAAGCCTTACCTTCTCACTGAGGACTTTCCCAATTTCCTTAGCATTCATACTCCTTCTCTGTTCCCATTGCATGCACTTCTTAACTCCTTGTCCACACTTCACATATTTATTACATCTTCTCTCTTTGTAGCTGTCTCTTCTATCAGGCCATGATTCCTTTAAAGGTAAAACTAATATCTTTGTTATTGTCATAACCTAGCACAGTGCCTGGTACAAAAAGAACACTTGATGAATGCATGTTTAATACAACCCACTCATGTGTATGGCATTTATTTCTCCAAGGTACCTTCACTTTATGTCTGTATGACATATAATTTTTACCACCACCGAATGATCTCTGTATAATTATATATTAATTTTTGCTGAAAACCTAAGATAGATGTACAGAGGGGTGGGACTTGAACACATAAACGCTACATAGAATAGATTTACTTCTGTACTTGGCAGTTAATGAACAGTCAGAAGTGAGGAGCTGCCGATCTGAAGCCACATAGAAAGCAGATGCCACTGGGTTGTCCTTAGTGATGACAATTAAGATGTAGAAGACAGATCTGCTGTTGGATCTACTAATATTGGCATTTTATTCTTTCAAAAGCAATGTAATTTTACTTTGGCCTCAGAAAGACACAACCACTTTAAAGCCATCATTAGAAATAGTAGAAAACAGGAAGGCGATGATTGATTAACATCCTTAAACATTTATTGAACATCTATTATAAGCCAAATACTGCTCTAGAATTTATAGGTTCAAGATGAATAAGGTGTCATCCCTGCCCATGAGGATGTTATAAGGTGTGATGGGGAAACTTTTGATAACTTTACAATTCTGTTGCCCTTCACAGCGAGTAGCACTCTAAGGCAGAGCAGGGCTGACGAGCCATATATAATAAGGGGCCAGGGAAGGCTTTACAGAAGTGCTCCCATTTTTTTCTGAATTTCAAAGGACAAGTGGGAGTTTGCCAAATGGATGCGGGAGATAGACATTTTGAGCAAGGTATGGAGGTACAATTGCTCGTGATATTTGGGGGGAACGGTGTACAGTGTGGGGATGGCTGGGTTATTAGGTTAATGAAAAAACAGAAGATGGAGAGTTCAGGAAGTGACTGGGGGATTGGCTGGGCCAGTGTCCAGGAAGCCCTGAATGCTCTATTCAGGAGTTTAGACTCCAATCCCTATGGAGCTGAAGAGTGAGATGGTCACACTGGTATTTTACAGAGAAAAGAAGATAGAAAATACCATGGGTGACTTTCTCTATTCCACTGTAATTAAAGGACCATTATTTTCTGAATTTTAGGATTTCATTTGCCTCGCTCTTGGGAGCCCAGGCTGTATTCATGAAGCCATTCACCCTGCTTAGCAGATTGGTATTTAAAGTTAATTTAAATAGAGTTGTCCTTATCATGTGCTTCGAGTGGAATCATATGTGAACAAGAAATTCTGAAATGCAATTTATATACAATTGAAAGTTGCCATTGAATCCTTTAACTTTCCTGTAAATGACAGCTCAGCACGGTTTCTCAGCTCATTTAGTCAGCAGGTATTCACTGAGGGCTGAGATTTATCCTAGATACTGTGAGGAGAGCAGGGAACCAAACCAATTCAGTCGCTGCAGCTGGGCAATTGGATCATGAAAATAAGCAAAAAACAAGTATATAAACATATTTTCAATGAGTGATATTGTACCAAGAAGAAAAATACAGGAGAGTAAGAAACTATAGGGTGAAGGATAGAGGGAGGTTGTTCTTTGATATCAACTGCCTTTCGGATAGGCTGATACCTGAGAGAGACTTGAGCAGAAGGGAGGGAAGTTGCATGGCTATTTGAGAAGACTGTTCCAGGCCGTGGGGACAGCTAGTGTGAAAGCCCTGGGGCTGCAGATCCTGCAGGAGCAGAAAGTAGACCAGGTGGCTGGAGCCTGGGATCAAGAAGAATGGTAGCAGCCATCAGAGGCTCCAGGGCCACATCACAGGGTCTTGCAAGTCTGAGTCTGGTAGGTGCTTCAGCTTTTCTTCCGTGTCTCAAGGCAAGTCATTCGAGGTTTGCCGAGGACAGTAACATGATTTAACTTTTTAAAAGGATTACTCTGGCTGCTGTGACGATGTTAGATCAAAAGGAGGCAAAATGGAAGCAGTAATTCCCAGAGTGAGTGATGATGATGAGAGGCGATAGTTGTAGCACTAGAGGACTTGAAAGTAGTTGAGTTGGAACAAGGATTTGTCGATGGATTGGGTGTGAATATAAGAGGCAATACGGTGTCAAGAGCAATGATTCCAAGGCTTTTGGTATGAGGAGAAGGAAGAAGGGAGAAGGAGAGAGAAGGAGAAGGAGAAGAAATTTATTGAAGTGGACAAGATGGCAAGAGCAGCTATTGAACTCGGCGGTGAGCCTCACACAACCAGTTTTTCCTACAGAGTTAGACTTGAATCAGGTTTCTGTAGACAAGCACCACATGCATGTATTATATTTTGGAGCCACATGGAAGGCAACCAAAAATAAATACTGTGTCTTAAACATTAAAATCATATTCAGTAAAATACCAGTCCTATTAGAGGCATGAAGGTATAATGGAGGCTTGATTTAGACAACAACCAATTCTCATCTTTATCATGCTCTCTCATTTTATAACAAACACATATTGAAGTAAAAAGGCAGAAGGAATCACCAACAAGCTCTCATTTTTTTCCTGTTGTTCCTCTCTCCCTCCCTCCTCCCTTCCCCACTTCCTCCCTTCCTCTCTCCTTTCCTTTCCTCCTTCCCCTTCTGCTCACCTTTCCCTACCTTGGTCCCTATCCACTCCCCTTGCTACTCACAGAACATTAAACATATAAATGTTACTCCACTGGGAGTTGAGCTTTTCCCCCTGATACACTATACTAACTGCCACAATTGAGTTAGGTGTTACTAATGAAGAACTAGCATTTCCCTAGAAATGATGAATGAAAGTAAAAAGCTCTTTTTAATTTTCAGATGCACTAACTGATACTTCGCTTACATCCCTACATTCCAGATGTCAATTCAGAACAGACACACAACCTTCCAAAACTGATTTCATCACACCGCATCCAAGTAGACCACTCATATACAGACAACCCAAACCCTATCACCTGTGACTAAATTTAATTTCAGCAAACCTAGCATAGCGTATATTTGTTGGAAAATTGTTACTCAGTTTCATCACATTGTATTCCTTCTGACACCCAGACCTTGAGGAGTACCACAGACACTTTTCCAGCTTTTTTTTTTCCAGTGGGCTACCCTATTATTGAATTCATTTCATATTGGCTCACTGGGGACATGTTAACAAGGTATTAGACAAGTGATAGGTTTCTGTTCTTCTGTTGGTAATTATATTTGACAAGCAGTATTGTAGAATGCCTCAGGAAACAGAGGTTACTGTGCATGAGGCTGTGTTAGTGTCATAAGAATGTCTTCATTAGATGTCCCTTTGTACAGCTGGAGGGACCTAGGATGATGTGGCTGGCACTGTGGACAGTCCAACATGGCTCATTAGTAGCTTAGTGCATCCTGATGTATTTCATTTTTAACACTGTCCCATTTTGGGACAAAGCCATAAAGGGCATTCATTTTCAGTTGACCACTTAGGCATGTACATTCTCCTTCTTTGACATTCCATTCCTAATGAGAACTCAGTGAAGAGAAGTGTTTTAAGTTGCTGCAGAATCTTCCATCTTCTAGCTGGTAACTGAGCAGAGTAATGAATATGCATCAGATAGAGTCCTCATCTACATGAGGGAAAAATGATCTTCTGTCTGGAGATAACCAGGGGGCCTCACTCTTGACTAGACAGATGCATTTTAACTCATACTCATATTGTCCCTAAAATATTTTAAAAATTAGGTAGCACTTTTGATATATGAAGATAGATTTAGAAACAATTTATTTTTGGTAAGGAGATAATTATGAATTAAAGTTCATTCCTTTTCTTTAGAAGACCTATTAATACTTTATATTAATTTCTTAAATTGTTAAGTGGAGGAAGGTTAACATATTAAGAACCATAAATATTCTTTAAGTGGGTGTGAGTTAAAGAACCTTCTACACCTTATTGAAAAGACACTCGGGTGAGCAGAGGAAGCAACTGTATGCAGTTGTTGAATGTTTGTTTAATAAATTGTTGCTCTTTAGAATGTTAGCCTGATGATTCTTAGAATTCTTGAATTATAATTTTAGGTCAATCTATCTAATTTGGAGCTGAGATAAAATGAAATAACATACAGTTTTAGTTTTATTGCTTTGATTATTTTTAGACTGATATAAAATACACTCAAATATTGCATTTGCACCAATAATAATCATCATAAACATCCATTGATCCTAGGCACTGTTCGAATTGCATGTGCATATTTAATTCTCACAGAACTCTTTGAGGAAGATACCCTGATGTTATTAAATAGGAAGAAACTGAGGCAAGGAGAGAATTTTTAAAGTAATTTCCCCAAGATCTAATAGTTATAAATGAAAGATCCAGAATTAGAACACAAGCAGTCTGCTGACTTTAAACCCGGTTTTGCTCTCAAAGGAAAAATCAATTTTGAACATTAAAAAATTAATTTGTATTTTGATCAAATTTGTACATGCATGTGGTTTAAAGAGGTAAATGAGAAGGTTTTATAAAGATTAATCTCCTGGAAAACTTTTCTAATTTCCTGTCCCTACAGGCAACCACTTTCATGCTTCTGACAGATTCATTTGGTGTTTTTTTTCTTCTGTATCTCTAAATAGCACTTTCTTTGCTATGCTTCATAGTCCCAACTTTGGTATTTTTTATTGACTTAATCACCACAAAAGATGGGGATTTGGCCATGTTTCAGACACCTCTCCACACATCTTTGTGTTAGATCAATATTCTGTATATTTGTGTTATCATGGCCATGTGTATGCTTCATGAATGAGTTATTGAGTCTATTTGATTTCCTGTCTTGCACAACTCTTTGTTCCGTCTCATAACTAATCATCTAGTTTATCACCTTATTGCTTACTATGGATTTACTGTAATTTATCCCCAAACTTCCACCAGTGGTACAAATACCCTCAAAGACACTAACCCTTTTATGTTTTTTAATAAATCTCCCCCAAAGGTTGGTTGCTATCTAAGCTCACTATATGGGAATCTCTCTTCAACATGAATCTAGGGAATCCCTTTGCTTCTTCCTGGGGTGGCAGCCCCTGATCCTGCCACAATGCCCTGATCCTATATATCATGCTTACTGTTTCTTGGCTTACTGCTTTGGCTGGCTGGCTGGAGCATATCTGTCATTCACTACATGACAAAGTGTATATAGGAGAAAAACATTTTGGGAACTTGCTTCTCTGAACTTGATCTTACCTTTATTAAAGGATTTATTTAAAAGTTGCTTAGAAAATGATCTGGCACATAGCAAGCAAAGATATGTCTAGAAAATAATTTTATTTTCATATTTAAACTCAGTTTTCAGCATTCGGTTTGCTCTATAAACTTATTTCCCCTGAATTCAATATTGAACTTTCACTCAGTTGTGTCTGGTGCTCTCTGGTGTACATTGTAAATGTCCCATTTTCCCCTGGGTTGGTGGAGGGGCAGTCATGTAACTGAACAGGACTGGTGTTCCTTTTTTTAAATTTTCATTCTCACCAGAGAATATGTTTATTGATTCTAGAGAAAGGAAGTGGTAGAAAGGGGGGCGGGGGGAGTGGGGAGAGAGAGGGAAAGGGAGGGGGAGAGAGAGAGACAGAGAGAATGAGAGAGAAACACTGATCAGCTGCCTCCCATAAGCACCCTGACCAGGAATCAAACCTACAACCTATGCATATGCCCTGGCCCAGAATCAAACTAGTAACCTTCTGGTGTACAGGAGGATGCTCCAACCACCTGAGCCACCTGGCCAGGGTCCCAGTGTTACTTCTTAAAGAAACCTTCAACCCACCTCTACCTGCCACTCGCAGAGGTAACTGGTGTTGCTCAGCCCTGAGCCTTTTGTGCAAAACAAATTGTCTCTCAACTTTTCTCACTCTTTGTGGTTAAGCTTTTTCAGATCTGAAAAGTCAGTCATCACTCTCTCACCTGCTTTCCAGCTTCCACTTTTACAGTCTCCTCTGTCATTCTCCTTGTCCTTGTTGGTTTACAATCTTTAAAAAAAAATTCAAAAACTTAAATCTGCTGTAATGGATTTCAAGAAGGAGCAATGCAAGTGCATGCATTTAACTGAGCATCTTTACTTGGAAACTTGTTTGTGGATAGCTTTAGTTTTGTACAATTGCAGTTTATCTCTTTGATGCCTGGTGGCACCACAGTGATTTGTTTCTGTGTGAGCCCCTTCCTTCCGTTCCCAGGGAAAGGAGCAGGGCTGAGGTGGCCCATGGAGACATAAAGGAACAGAAGAGAGAAGCACAAGCTTAGGCTGTGGCTGGTGTGGAGCAGTTGGCTGAGCGTTGTCCTGTAAACCAAAAGGCTGCTACTGGTTTGATACTTGGTTGGGACACATGCCTGGGTTGTGGGATCTGTGCCTGGTCAGGGTACACACCAGAGACAACCAATTGATGTTCCTCTCTCACATCGATGTTTCTCTCCCTCTCTTTCTAAAATGAATGAGCATGTCTTCAGGTAGGACTAAAAAGAGAAGCATAAGGTTAGGGGAAGGGGCCTGAGTTTCAATCTTCTGCTGACCTAGCAGGAGTTATCACTTCACTATGAACCTCACTTTCCTAATTTATCAATCAATGAGAAAACACCTACGTCATAGCTGCCTTTTTTGGAATTGAGATAAGGTGTTACCTAACCAAGCCTTGGACCTGGTGCCCAGTGCAGCCCACTTGCCATCTAGCAGAAAGGGAGGGCATTTGCAGGTGGGGGATGTGGAGAATGGGGAGAATCCATGCCAGAACAGTTGGCAAAAATAGCTGGCTTTAGAAAGCTGTCTCTAACTTCCAGATTCTGTAGTTATTGTCACATTGTTGACCAGCAATTTTATACAAAAGCTGATGCAAGTGCAAACACGAGTTAACTCGTGCAGCAAACTACATCCATCTGTTCATTAAAATAAGCTAATTATAAAAACTGGTTCATACTGGTTTACCAAGTGTGGCCTTTATGTTCTAGGGACTATCATTTGGGGTTTATTGAAAATGGGAACATTTGGGAAAACCAAACGTATGGTTGTCTGACCTGCTGGTGCCAACAGTTGTGGAGTGTGTGTGTGTGTGTGTGTGTGTGTGTGTGTGTGTGTGTTGAACTAGAAACTGAGATTGGTTTAACAGGAAGGACTTAATGAACTCATGCTTCCAGCCATTATTAGCAAGAAGAGATTCTCTGGCCATATCCTATTAAAAGGAAAGTCTCTAAAATGTAAAAAGAGAAACAAAATGTTATGATCACACTTGTTGAATAGTTCTTAGAAGACCACAATCCTCCTAGAGAGGGAGGATTTAGTGACATAACCAAGGGCTAGGTAGTAACAGAAAAACATTTCATAGAATAGTTCATGTAGCTGTAAAGTATATTTAGACGGAAAGATAAAAAGTAAGGTGTCTTTAGTTTCCCCGTGATCTTGAGTCTTCACCTGTCCTCTTTCCAAGAAAGACAGGTTGCTTCTTAAGCGTCGATTTTGTGGCTAGACCATAAATGCCACTGTTTCTGACAAAAAACAAAAACCCCACAAACACCAATAAAAGCATGAATAATGTGAACTCCCAACCCCATATTAATAACATTTTTGCAAGGGTGTGTGGGGGGAGCAGGTGTTGTTGCTTTCCCAAGGGTAAACTATATCCAGAAAGCTCTTCTTAGTGTACAAATCCATGTAACCTCCCTCAAACAAAGACCTTTATAGTGGGTTTGGTATTAAACATGTTTTGTCTTTCGGGAAACAAGGAGGGCGTTTATGGGTTCCTGTAAGCCTGGCTCTCTGCAGCTCTTGTACGAGAACTGTGTATCTCTGTCAGCTCTTCCGTGGTTATTAGATAGTGATGGGAAGACAGGAGAAAGTGTGTTAATCAGGTAGTCGAGGAAATGGAACAAATTAACTTTCTGTGGATTGATCTTTTTTAGGAAAATCATCGATAAAACAATGTTCATAATCAGTTGAGCCTATAGGAGATGGATTTGAACTGGATTTCAGGAGTTTTCTGAGAGAACATTTAAAACTTTTTGCTTTTATTAAGGCAAAGCTTTAGTAGAAAGTGATCTTAGTCATTGAAAATTTATTGCTTCTCTTTTTTAATGTGCGTGTTTCCCTTTTTAAAGCAGTGTCTTTCAAAACCTTGTGTTTTTGTTTCAAAATCCTACATGTTTCTCCACTGCCTTCAGGATATCATACATTTTCTTCGTTTGACATTCAAGGTTGTCCATCCTCTGACCCCAATTTACTTTTCCCATTTGTCTGCCACTATTTTCCTACGTAAACCCTTCCCTCTGGCGGAACGCTAATGCTCAGTGTACCCGACAGGCCTTTCAATTTAGCCTCCATCTCAGAACTCTTCTTCTTTCCTCTGCACTTATCTGCTGCTAGCCCTGCTTCAAGGTTTGACAGAGTCCTTGCCTAATCATCATAGGTCAGGTACATAGTCCATCCATCCTCTGTACTTTTCATGTCTTAGCTAAGTCACCCAGGATGCAATTAGCAGCCACTGGCAACTCACATTTTACCTAGATACACTTAGGTTAACTCTGCCAAGAATGTAAGTTCCTTGGTTCTTGGAATTTTTTCTTTCTGTTAATACTTGTAAAAGATCCACTTATGTGTGGCTTGTCTGCCTATCTATCTAGCACTTTTTGCTGTCTATTCCGACTAGAATGTAGGTTCCAAAAGATGTCATGATACTTGCCAAGGTTATAGAAGTCATTCATGGTGTACAGTTGTCTCTGGCTCCCATTGTCAGTGATGCCATGTTGCTACTTCTATTTTATTTAACCTCTCAACAAGTTATGGATGCTGCCATCCACTCATTCCTCAAGTATTTCACTTCTCTTGGCTTCTTTGACATTTTTCCTCTGTTCCCCTCCTACCACCCAGATTGTTACCCTTCTAGTCATCCTCCTTTAGCAATACAAATATTGATGTTTTGTTGTCATTTTTCTGTGTTTTCTCTGCAAGCGTCTAACCAGCCTGTTACTTCTTGACATGTTACAGTGTTGAGTCCACCATGACATGTGTCAGAACTACTCACTGATTCATAAACATTAAGTTACAAGCACTTATGAATGATTGACTTTTTAAAATAATTAGACTCATCTGAGAATTACCATTCTAAGGATGTCACAGTCACTCATTTGCATTTTAATAGTATGTGCTTGCTTATGTGAGGGAAGGTATAATCAGAGTGAGCTGCAAGTGAATTGCTTATCATTCATAGCCTATTATATGTTGGCTGAAACACTCCATGGACTATGGTTATTGATGTGTCATTGATAGTTACACCAATTCTGAGATAGTATAACTTTTAAACTGTGAATTTAAGTTGGGTTGGCTTCTTTGATTTACCCATGGATACATTTTTACTAAGAGATTAAGAAAACATGTGTGTGCATCTGCATACACATAGCCTAGAAATGAGAACGAGGCTGTAGCTAGTTTCCAAATCATAGGGAATGTGATCATCCAAATGACATGCACAATGAAATTATATTAACATCATGACTAAATCTAACCATGACATGCTGTACTTTTTAACCATAAAAATGAGTTATTTTTATCTTTAGTAGCACATGCTTACTTTGCTTATATTACCTAGATAGGTCTGAATTGATCTTTAAAATATTGTTTTATATCACTTTTATATTACATTAACCATATATGTTTTTCCTCAAAAAAAGTAACACTTTGAGATCGTTATATAGATGATTTTACTCATCATTTGTTAGTACAATGCTTTTTATAAATATGATCTACAAAAGCAGCATGGGAACTCTGCTTTATTTGACCATTTTGTTCATATATGTGTATGTTTGGTTTTCATTACAATCTGAGGGTACTTCAGGGAGGGTGTCTCATATAAATGCCATTCATCATCTGTTATAGCAGAAGAAAAGTTGAAAACCTCGGTTCAAGGCTATTTTGTATGCCCCTGTGTGGTTAACTTTCTCCTATACGTGGATGATGTCTGAATCTATATCATCACCTGCCATTCTTTCTCTGGACCTACACATACATTAGCCACCCACTGGCCATCTTTATGTGGATGTTTTAACTGGCTCCCCAAACACATTGTAGCTGAAACTGAACTCACTTCTGACCTATTCCCCACCCAAACTGTTCTTTCAGTGTTGTGATTTTTGTTGATTGCATCTTCATCATTCATCCAGTCTATTTTTAAAACATTAGAAAAATATTCAATGTCTTCTAGGCAAATAGCCCGGTTTATTTATTTCTTAAGAGACTCTAAAAGTATTTCTCTTCACTCTCACTGCCCTCACCTTAGCACAACTGCTCATTGTTATCTGTTGGGACCATTCCATAACCCAGTGGTTCTCAAAATTCCAGCATGTGTCCAACTCATTAAAATCACTCTCTATGAGAACCACAATGACAGCCTCTTCAATGGCCTACCTGACACCAGCCAGCCACTTTACTATTTATCTTCCAGATTGTCCTCCCAAAGGATTATTTTAAAAGGACAAGCTGGATTATGTCTCTCTTTTAAACATTTTTAATTTTATTTTTTACTGTCTCAACATCACACTTGTGATAAGACTTGGTTAAACTTTCGCTGCTCAAATATGTGAAACCATGGCACTTCCATCATTCTAGACCTACATGGTATGTTGTCTTATTTTTGTTCCATTGAGGTTAAGAGTTTTTTTCTATGGTCCAGGAATATTTGTAGGTTAGTCTGGCTATTAAACTCTCAACTATCATCCAGACAGAAAGGGCTTTTTTTCTTCTTTATGCATACCTTTAAAAGACTTCTTCTCTTTTCCAGTGTTAGAAAGAGGGCTGGAGTGCATGCTTATGTACAGGGGTGACCTGTTCATAGGGAAAAAACTGTAGCTTGGTCTGGGCCATTTTTCTGGCAGTGTTCTTTCCTGGTATTATCATTTGCTCCACCCTCTGGCACTGATGGTGGATAGCTGTTATTTATCTTATTTGACATATTCCGTAACGAGCAGGTACCCAGCTGGCTCCTACTCTACAGCCATTTTATATCAATTTTACAAAGAGAAAGCTCTATTGCTTCCTCTTTTGACTCTGGCAGGCTGTCTTCATGCTCAGCCAATGCTGGTTCTGACCTCAGTGGAACTTGTGAGGAGGTTAAGACAGGACCTTGATATTCAAAGTGTGGTAAGGGAACCAGTGCAATCTGTACCACAAGGGAGTCCCTCACCTGCACCCCTCCTTCAAGAGGAGTTCTGAATTAGAATCTGCATTTCAATGCGTACCTAGGTTGATCATGTTTTAGAAGCACAGGACTAGACCTCTGGCTACCCTTAGAAATACTCTCCTCATCTATTGCCATTCTCTGTTCATTCACAATAATAAGAATTTGTAGGCTCTGTGATAAGTCATTTTCTTCATCTGTAAAGTGGGAAGTGTCATGCCTGCCTTGGTGGAGTATGATGATTCATGTAAAATATCTAGTACGGCACCCTAGCATTCCTTCATGCTAGATCTTATTAAATCTGCATGCTCCTCATTTTTATTTGAACAGCCCTTTGGAAGTCTTCATAAATAGGTGACCTATGTCCTCTAATAGTCACTGACCTGCATCAGAATACTGGTGGCTGAAAATTAAATATTTGAATGTGAGATTGTGACAGATTTATAATTAAAGATATGATTAATTTTCAATAAAATGGCATAGCTGGGATTGCTTTGGGAAGCATAGAAGTTGCCTGCTTTCCATGGTTGATGTGTTGATTTCTAGAAATATCAGATATTAATGCTTGTAGCTCTGAGCTGAAAAGACACTCCACCTCATAGTGAAAAGATGCAAATCAAAAACACAGTGAAATATGAACATAACCTATTTGAATGAGTAAATATAAAAATACAACAATATTAAGTGTTGGTCAGGATGTGGAAAGCTGTAATTCTCTTACGTTGTTGGTGGGGATATAAAATGGTACAACAATCTTGGAAGAGTGTTTTTGTTTTTGTTTTTAAGTTAACAATAATAAAAAGGAACAAACTCCAGCAGTCACAAACTCACTAAGGACATAGGTGAACTCAGTATGATCAATCATCTGAATATAATTGACATCTCTGGATTACTTCACCCAACAACAGCAGAATACACATTCTGCTCTAGCTCATATAGAACATTTACCAAGATAGATCACATTCTTGGCCATTAAAGTCACCTTACCTTAAAAAGACTTGAAATTGCACAATACCAGCTCTTAGGCCACAGTGGAATGAAACTAGAAAACTAACAGAAGAATAGCTGGAAAATCCCAAAATGAATGTGGAGATTAAACAGCCTCTTCTAAGTTACCCATGAGTCAGGAGATCTCGTGAGAACTTTTAAAAGTTTTGAACGGAGTGAAAATACAACTTAACATAGTTTGTGGGAAGCAGTGAAAGCATTGCTCAGAGGCAAATATATAGTAATGAATGAATACTGGAAGGGAATGAATAGTGGAAGGGAAGAAAGATCTATAATCAGTAATCTAAGCTTCCACCTTAGGAAACTAGAAAGAGGAAAGTAAATTAAAACCAACATTAGCAGAAGAAAAGGAATATGAAGAATTCAAAGAGAAATTAATGAAAAGAGAAAATCATTAGGGAAAACCAACAAAATCAAATACTCTCTTTGATAAGCCTCTAGCCAGGCTAATGAAGAAAAAATAAATATGAATAACTCATCTCAGAAACGAAAGAGAGGGTCTCACTACAGATCCTATGGACATCAAATGGGTGATAAAGGAGTACTGTGAACAGCTTTATGCAAACAGATTTGAAAACCTATGTGAAATGGACCAATCCCTTAAAGGACACAATTTGCCAAAACTCACACATGAAGAAACAGACAACCTGAATAGACAATACCAGCGTACCTTGTTTTTGTGCGTTGCTTTATTGTGTTTGCTGGGTATTGTGATTTTTACAAATTGAAAGCAGAACTCCCCATCAACATCCTGATTATGACTCACTTCTTTGTGACACTCGCTTCACTGTGGTGGACCAGAATCAAACCTGCAGTATCTCTGAGGTACACCTCTGTGCACAGGGTGGAGAAAAAGTAGGTTTACAGTTGCTCAGAGGGAAAATAATACAATAATTAGTAAACAAGAATGCAAGAATAAGCTCTGTTTTGCTTATCACAATTGTAAACCTACTTTTTTCCCACTTAGTATTTTAAAACTTGAGTCAATACTTAACACATTGTTGACTGGCAATTTTATACAAAAGCTAATGCAAGTGCAAACATGAATGAACTGGTTATCAGTCAACAATGTTTGGACTTAAAAACACTAGTTTTTTTTATGACTAGTCAACAATGTGTTAATAGCCTTTTAAAACAAATTACCAGGCCCAGGTGGGTTCATTGTGAATTCTACCAACATCTAAGGAAAACATTAAACCATGCCCTGGCCATGTAGCTCAGTTGGTTAGGGTGTCATCCCAATATGCCAAGGTTGGGGATTAGATCTCTGGTCAGGGCATATACAAGAAGCAACTGATGAATGCATGAATAAATGAAACAACAAATCGATGTTTCTCTATATATAACCAATAAGTAAAAATTAAAAAAAAATTATACCAGTTCTTTAAACATATTTTAGAAAATAGAAGCAGAGGGAATACTTTGTAACTCATTCTATGAGACCAGTATTAACCTAATAATAAAAGCAGATGAAGATACTGTAAGAAAAGAAAACTACAGGCCAGCATTTCTTATGAGCACAGATGCAAAAATCCTTAACAAAACATTGGCAAATTGAATTCAACAATGTATAAAAAGAATTATACATCACAGTCAAGTGACATTTATCTCAGATATGCAAGGCTGGTTCCACATTTGAAAATAAATTTATACAAAATAATATTGAAGTAAATTGTAATTGAAAAATAAAAAAAATCAACTCAAGTAATCCATCACTTCAATGGGCTAAAAAGGAAAATTCACCAACTTATTGCCATAGATGCAGAAAATCATTTGAAAGAACCCAACACCATTCAGGATAGAAGCTCTCAGAAATAGATAGTAACTTGAGCCCTCTCCTACTGGGCATCACAGCTGCCCTCAGACTCCTCGTGAATCCCACGCTTGTCAAAACAAAGACCAAGCCAGGTGATCACATATCCTAATGGCTTCTTATGCCTAAAAAGAAATATCTAGGCTCTTATGCTGAGGCCTTCAGACTGAAAATGAAATGAACAACTAACAAAAATTCATATAATGACTCTTTAAGGATGACTGAAGATAGTTTATGCTAATACAGCTTTCTGTTTATCTACCTGTCATTCTGTTGTCTCACTTCACATCAGATGAGGCAAAAATATAGGGTAATTAATATATTTATAATTTTAAAAATAGGACCAAGAAGTTCATCAAAATTAAGTGTAACTGGTATAAACCCAGAGGCATTGACAGTAGGGTGCACAGAGATCGGAGGGCCAGATCTTGATGCCCACTTTGGTTAGGGGAGCAGCAAGGAAACAAAGAGCATGCTAGGTGCTGGCTTTGGGGAGTTCCTGACCCACAATGCCAAGGAGCTTGACTTGCTGCTGATGCACAACAAGTCTTACTGTGCTGAGATTGCCCACAATTGTCTCCTCAAAGAATTACAAAGCCATTGTGAACAGAGCAGCCCAGCTGACCATCAGAGTCACCAATCCCAATGCCAGGCTGTGCAACAAAGGAAATAGACAGCTTATGTGTGCACACTGTATTTGTATTGACAGAGCCATAAAATTCTACCAAAAAATAGAAGACTAACTTCATCAAAATGATTTTTAAAAACACCTACAGACAACCTACAGCCAACATCATACCTCATAATAAGAAACCACAGAACTTTCCCACTAAAATCAGGGTACAAGTCAAAGATGTCCCCTCTTCCCACTTTCTTTCATCATTACACTGGAATTTCAACTAATGTGAAATTCCATTAGAGAAGGAAGACATAAAATGTTTTTATTTGCAGATGACAAGATGGTCTATGTAGAAAATCTGAAAGAAGCAATAAAACAAAATTCCTTGAACTAGTGAGTGATTATAGTAAGATTTTAGGATGCAAGATTAATAATATACAGAAGCCAGTTGCTTCCTGTATACCAGCAATGAATAAGTGGAATTTGAAATTAAAGACATAACCCCAGTTATATCAGCAGCATCCCCCAAAATGAAATACTGAGTTATAAATCAAACAATATGTATGAGATTTACATTAGGAAAAATACAAAACTCTGATGAACTAAGTCAAGGAAACACTGAATAAATTGAGAGATCTTGTATTTATGGATAGGAAGACTTAGTATATTCAAGATAGCAATTCTTCCCAACTTGATCTATAAGTTCAATGTAAAGTTAATCAAAATCCCAGCAAAGTTACTTTGTGGATATTGACAAACTGATTCCAGAATTTATATGGAGAGGCAAAGGACTCAGAATAGCCAAAAATACTGAAGAGCAAAGTTTGAGGATTGACAGTATTTGATTTCAAGACTTACTATTAAGTTGCAATAATCAAGACAATGTGGTATTGGCAGAAACCAGATGACTAAAGCAATGTAAGAAAGGGAGCCCAGAAATAGGTCCACATAGTCACCTGATCTTCAACAAAGGTAACACAATGGAGCAAAGATAGAATTTTCAACAAAGAGTGCTGGAAAAACTGGACATCCATGTGAAAAAAAAATTGGTTTACATACAGACTTGAAACTCTCCCCCAAAATAAACTCAAAATGAATCATAGACTTATACATGTAAGATGCAAAACCATAAAACTTCTAGAAGAAAACACAGGAGAAAATCCAGATGACGCTGCGTATGGCAGTGACATTTTAGATACAACACTAAAGGCAGGAACCATGAAAGAAATCATTAAGAAACTAAACTACATTAAAATGAAAAACAGCGCTGTGAAAATACAATAGCAAGACAATGAGAAGACAGGCTACAGTTGAGAGATATTATTTGTAAAAAGCACATCTGATTAATTATTGTTATCCAAATGTACAAAGAACTCATAAAGCTCAACAGTGGAAAATAACCTGATTCAACATGTGCCAAAAACCTTAACAGATAGCTCATCAAAGAATATACAGATGGTAAGCAGATGGAAAGATGCTTCACATCATATGTCATCAGGGAAATGTAAATGAAAACAACAGTTAGATACCACTACATGCCTATCCAAATGGCCAAAGTCTGGGACACTGATAATACCAAATGCTAGGGAGGGTGGGAAGCCCCAGAGACTCTCATTCATTCTGGTGGGAATGCAAAGTGGTATAGCCACTTTAGAAAACAGGTTAGCAAGTTTGACAAAACTCAGTCCTTAGGACCCACCAGTTGTGGTCCTTGTTATTTACCCAAATGAGTTGAAAACTACATCTATACAAAACCTGTACATGGATATTGATAGCCTTATTCCTAACTGTAAAACTTGGAAACAACCAAGATGTTCTTCTCTAAGTACATGGAGAAAGAGTGGTATATCCAGACAGTGGAATATATTATTCAGTGCTAAAAAGAAATGAGCTATCAAACCATGAAAAGACATGGAAGAAACCAAACTGCATGTTATCAAATCAAAGAAGGCAATCTGAAAAGGCTACAATAGTATATGATTCCAATTTTATGAAATTCTGGGAAATGAAAAACTATGGTGACACAAAACTGATTCATGGTTACTAGGGATTATGGGAGAGAGAGGACAAAGCAAAGAGGGTTTAAGGTCTGTAAAACTACTTTGTACAATACAATAATGATGGGTACATGTTACTAGAATTTGTCCAAACTCAGAATATACAATACCAAGAGTGAATCCCAATGTAAACTATGAACTTACAGTGATAATGATATGTAAGTGTAGGATCATCAATTTTAACCAATGTGCCAGTCTGGTGGGGAATTTTGACAATGAAGGAGGCTATGCCGTGTCCAGACAGGGGCTGTATGGGAAATCTCTGTATTTGCCATTCAGTTTTGGTGTGAACCTAAAACTACTCTAAAATATGAGCATAAGTACAGTTTTTATTTTAAAAAAAGTATATCTTACAGAGCTTAGCACACTGAATGTACCTAATGCATTATCATCCAATTCCAAAATATGTTTTCTATTGTGTAACATATCACATCTCTTGACTAGCTCTCTGTCCCTCTTGCTGCAATAGAATGTCCAAAATAGAATACAAGGAAGGAGAGACAATTGTGACCTAAGCAAGAGTTTTGGATTTAGAATTTCACCGAAAGAAGCCAATTGAAAACGAGAGCTAGAGCATACATATTTACACACATGAATCTCAAGTTAATGAACGTGGCAGTGAAGATGCTGCCCCTGCTAGTTGCTTTATGAAGGCCGTGTTTCGACCTTCAACTCTGGGCCGCTCTTGGGAGGTTTTGCTTGGCTGGGAGACCTCACTGAGGAGCTTCTCATTTCAATACAAGATTCCTCCATCAGCCAAGTATGGTGGGCGGCACACTGTAACCATGATTCCTGGGGATGGCATCGGGCCTGAACTTATGCTTCATGTCAAGACTGTGTTCAAGTATGCACACGTGCCTGTGGACTTTGAGGAGGTGCCTATCAATTCCACTTCTCAAGAGGAGGACATACACAATGCCATCTTGGCTCTCCGTCGAAACCGTGTGGCCTTGAAGGGCAACATCGAAACTAACCACAGCCTGCCACCATCTCACAAATCCCATAACAACATGTTTCGAACCACTCTAGATCTCTACGCTAATGTCATCCATTTTAAGAGTCTGCCAGGCGTGAAGACCCGGCATAAGGATATAGACATCATTGTTGTTCGGGAAAACACAGAGGGTGAATACAGCAACCTGGAATATGAGAGTGTGAAAGGAGTGATCGAGAGCCTAAAGATCATTACAAAGGCCAAGTCTTTGCGCATCGCAGAATACGCCTTCCAGCTGGCCCAGGAGAAGGGGCGCAAGAAAGTGACCGCTGTGCACAAGGCCAACATCATGAAACTGGGAGATGGTCTCTTCCTCCAGTGCTGTCGGGAGGTGGCGGCCCGCTATCCTCAGATCACCTTTGAAGCCATGGTTGTGGATAACACCACCATGCAGCTGGTGTCCCGGCCCCAGCAGTTTGATGTCATGGTGATGCCCAATCTGTATGGCAGCATTATCAGCAATATTTGCACAGGGTTGGTTGGGGGGGCGGGCCTCGTGCCTGGGGCCAACTATGGCACCACACATGCAGTGTTTGAAACAGCTGCGCAGCAGTCAGGCAAGAGCATAGCCAATAAGAACATGGCCAACCCCACCGCCATGCTGCTGGCGGCCTGTGTCATGCTCGATTACCTCCAGCTCCACTCCTATGCAGCCTCCATTCGCGCTGCAGTCCTGACATCCATGGAGAACAAAGATGTTCGTACTCCAGACGTTGGAGGCCGGGGTACCACAATGGATGTCATTAATAATATCATCAACCACATCAGTGAGGTCAATTAAATGGACAGTGCCTTGGAGCTATCCAAGACCTTTCGGACCCACTTTTACGCCACCCACTCAGAAATCCCTACAGCCTGGCGAGTGTGGACGCTAGAACAAACAAGCTTCTGTGTCAACTCAGTGACCAAGTCTGATCTTTTTCTATTAAACTAAAATAAGTGCCATGAATAGGGTTTGTTTAAATTTGCCAAACCTATTGCACTATTCATTGAGAAATTTTTGTTTATTTTAATCTGCCACTCATACTTTTCTATGATATGATGCATTAAGTAAGTGGGAGCTTTTTGGAGAGTCCTGGGGGCTTCCCCAAACCTTGGCATATCTACTTTCTCTTTGTTTGTGTTATTAAAATTCAGGAAACTAGCCTACAGTGAAGTCTGGCTTCTCTCTAGAGGTTGTTAATGAGCTAATTAGTGCAATAAAATTTGCCTACAAAATATACATTGTAACCTCAATAATAAATAAGGTATTATAGCGCTGAACTAGAGCAGAGTGAATCCACTTCCTCCTAGATATCCCGTTTTGTTCCCCATGGTCTGGTTTATGTTAGGCGACTATTTTTGCTTGTGTAATTTTTCACACATGGATATCCCTGGGTATAGCGTATCGAGGTTCTTCTGGAAGTGGGTTCTTAAATTGCTTCCAGGTGGGCTTGAGAGCCTACAGGTTAAATCCCTTGTTAACAGTTTCTGGGCCCACGATTTTTTGATGTAAAAATAGAACCGTGAACTGTCAACTCCATGCTTAATGCTTCACAGTCTTTTATGGTTCACTTTCTTTTAGTCTATCTTTCAAAGACTATACATGAGGAAAATGAGAAGCACTGAGCTTATTGACATGTTTGCTGTCATCTTTATTTACATATTTTTAAGTTCATAGTTGAGAAACATGCACAAAAGGATATTGTATTAGCCCTTGGAAATTATTGTTATACTCAAGTAGGAAACAAAAGCAATGACTACAAAAACTTGGAGTAGATTTGTCAGTGGGAATGGTTGCTGACAAAAGTGAGGTTGAGAAAAACTGAATCCTTAATATTTTGGAAACCTTTGTCTCAGCTATGACCTTTGGACACTTCCATGGTTCATGAATCACAAGTTAGACATTGAACTTAGAGCTCAATTCCGTATGGTTTCCAAAAGATTTTGGCTTATCCTATCACCTATCCTCATTACGTATAAAGTCAGCCCCAGGGTTTGGAAAACTAAAAGCTAATGTGTGGGGATTTAGTTTGAGGCGTAAATAACTATTTCAACTCTATCTAGAGTCTTTCTTGTAGAAAAGGGCAAGCAGAGGTCAGTCAATTACAAACTAATCACAGTGTTCTCTTTATTGGACACTGGACATGGGCTTGTCTGGAGCTGCCGCTGGCCCCTGTGTGCCTTCCTTTGGGTAGACCTAGACCATGGTTTAATGAGTGGAAGAAGGGGTGGAGTTTGGCTTGAAGTCCCCCCACCTGCCATGCTGCATGAACCCATATGCTTCCTTAACCAACACCACCTACTCTGTACCCCTTTTCCATGCATATGGCTAGTGGAACTTATTCATGGCACAACCAGACAAATACAAACAAGTAGCCCAGCTCTTGGCTTCTATCTGACAATGGGAGTTATGGCTGGTAGGTGCATTTGAATCGAAGTTCCCCACTCTGTTAAAGATGGTTATCTATAGAATCTACCCACAGTTCTTAGACCAGAGAGCTGTGATGAAACCTAGTATAGCACAGTGGAATTTTCCATGCATCAGTGTTAGATTTTTCTCATTTAACTATGAGCATCTCTAGGGACAATACCACATACTTTTTTGTCTACTATAATCCCTAATGCAGTGACTGATACATGCAAAATAATGTATGTTTATCAAATCAACCAAAACATGAAAGATCTGACTAATACAGCACCATATTTCTTATATGTAAAGTGAGATAATAACTGTACTCTCCTCATAAGGTCCTTGAGATGGCTGCGTGAGAAAATGCACAAAAAGCTGGTAGCCCCATGCCTGTCATGTCATTAACTGCTTGGTGTGTTTTAGAAATTGTTATATTAATTATTATCCATTGTGTTCCATTCTAAAATCAACTTCTGAATTGCACCAACTCATTACTGCCTTTGGAACTTAGTGGCTATGTTGTTTCCTTTGCTATTTTATGGGTTTGTAATTTAATTAGGGGAGGTGGTGAATCATATTTGCTGATTCATCTAGTCCCCTTATCACCTTTTTGTTTCTTGAATCCAACCATCTCTGTTCTTTCTCACTGACATCACCTTTCATATTTGCCTTTCTCATCATGGGTAACTTCCTAATTTCTATTACTTCTAACAGGTTCCTGCCGATCTTTTAGCCTTCTTAAGCCTATTTTGTACAATGCACTTAGTGTGGTCTTTCCGAAAGGAAAATAGGATCGTGTAGCTTCCACACTTAAAACCTTGTATTCAATGGTGTTCCTTTGGTCTTAAGAGAAAGTCAGCGGATCATAGCATGAAAGGTTTCCCATGTTCTGACCTCTGCTTCCTTCTCCGGGCTCACCATTTCTATCCCTTCTCCCCACCCCAGTACCAATCCAGCGGAGTAATCCAGAGAGAGGGCTGAGTTCATTGTCACATGCTCTGTACTCTCTCTAATTCAGGCCTCTGCACACAGCCTTGGTTTTTCTCCTCTTCAGGAGATGGTCTCATCCTAGAGGACTAAATGTAATCATCCCCACCTGTGGGAAGCCTTCCTTGCCTAACCCTCTTCCCACTCCCTGCTGAGATTGAGGGAGTCACTCTCCTAGCTTCCCCAGAGCCCCCTGTGTATCCTGCCTAGTGTCAATCGCTCTGGCTGGCATTACAGGCTTTCCTTCCTTCTAACCTTACTGCATGGTGCATCCCTGGGCCACAGGAGTGATGGGGTCATCCCTAGGGTGTCAGCACCTAGGACAGGGGCAAGCTCATAATTTATGCTAGCTCTAAATATGTATGAAAAAGAAGGAACTTGTACCCTTTGCAACAACATGGATGGAACTGGAGAGTATTATGCTTAGTGAAATAAGCCAGTCAGTGAAGGACAAATATCATATGATCTCACCCATTACGGGACAATAATGAGCAAAATTAACAAGCAAAACAGAGCCAAATATATGAATACAATGAATATGCCTGCAGTGGTCAGGGGAAAGGGGTTAGGGGGAGGGGGAAGGCAGAGGCAAGAAAGGGGAGCTGCTTAGACAAGAACCTAGTATGGAGGAACCATGGACATGGACAACGGGTGGGATTGACTTTGGGGGGAATGGGTGGGTGGGTGGGGGGACAGAGGGGAGCAAAAAGGGGATGGATGTAATACAACAACAATAAAATTAAAAAAAAGAAGAAGAAGAAGATAGGAAGGAAGGTGACAAGGAAGGAAGAAGGGTCTTAATTCACAGCTCGGAGCCAGGGGTGGGAAGAACCAATCTATTGCAAAAGACTCCAGCCTGGCTTCAGTCAGCAAACCTTTCTTTACAAGCTAACTCCTCTTAAAGGGCTCTAACACCCTCAAGGCAGGAAAACAGGTGGTTGGCAGGCTGCCTTTGTTTCCTGAGATTTTTTAAATTTTTTCCCCTTTTTTATTAAATTTATTGGGATGGTACTGGTTAACAAAACTATACAGGTTTCAGATGCACAATTCTACACCACATCTTCTGTACACTGTATTATTTGTTCACCTCCTCGAGTCAAGTCTTCTTCCCTCACTATTTGTATCCCCCTAGCTCCTCCTCTACCTCTCCCACCACTCCTGAGAAAATTCCTGTACATTTATCAATTTTATTTTAGGTTTTATCAGTTTACTCTGCTTTGTTTAAAGAATAGCAATTACAAACTGTCTGATTTTTCTCAAAATTAACTGTTCTTTATTATGGCTGTTAGTTCTATAGCCTTACAGATCATTTACTTACTCAGGCTGCATAGTTGACATTTGTCTCAGCTCTTCTATGTAGGAGCTCTGTGACATTGGATAAATTGCTTAACCTCTCTGATCTCCAGTTTATTCATCTGCAAAATAAAGGTCAATACTTTCAATTTAGTTTTGAAAATTAAATAAGATTGCTTTAGCAGTCTGTGGCTGCATAAGAAACCACTTCAAAACTTGCTGGCTTAAAACAAGTGGTTATTGTCATGACACAATGGTACTACTTCTGATCAGTATATTTTCTCAAGGACTGCTAAAAATATCTAACCCAGCTCAAATTCTGACATCAGTAAAGATCAATACAAAGTTGGACAGCTAGACAGCATCATTCTTTAAATATCTCTACACACCATCATCTTCAGTTTTCCTCAAGGTCTGGCATGCAATATCTTGTTAGGGGATAGCTCTCAACTTTTGGGAGAGCATGTATCTGTTTCAAAGACCAGTAGGAAAGACTCCTTTCAGAACTGAGGACCAGGCAAACCTGTGTTTTCCACCATGAATTTACATGCTCCTTTTACTACATAATGTGAGGTATATAATCCATTGATAATTTTCCACATTGTTTTGGCACTAGGAAATGCAGATAAAAGCCAGGAACATTTTTTCTTCTCTGAAATGTAATCTTTTCATTCTATATTATTACTTGATTTTAATTCACTTTGCTTTATTCTATTTTCTTATATTTTGTTTTACTATGAATCACTTAAGCCACAAGTTAAACACAAAAGGAATAACTGTGTTTTTCACTTTCACATTCTTTTTCTTTATTCTGGCCCATTTTTAACATAGCTACTTCTCAGAATTTTGGGTGAAATACATGGTCAAGGATGAGAAAGGCAGAATATCTGTATTAATGAGACTCTTTGGTGTCTGAAGCAGGCATCAAAGATTGAAGAGAGACGACATTTCAAAAAATTAAATAGTCAAACTATTTTTTGTCATCATTGAAGACAAAAAGAGTCAAGACTTTGAAATGATGTGTTATTGAACCTAATTGAGTAACTAAAATAATGACATAAAGTGGCAACAAAACAGTGCTGACTTTTGAAAGTAGAATTTTGAAGAAATTAATCCAGTTCTAAATAGAGATAGTGTTAGTAAAGGCTCCGTTGGGAATATGCAAAATATCTGCTGGAAGCTAATTATAAAGCTAGACGTTTTTTGAAAAGAGGCACTTGGTCCTTGGAGTTTCCCTGACAGCCTGCACAATATGGGAGCTCAGTATGGTAAAGTGTTCTTCACACCAACATGAAGTTCCTTATGCTGATGTGGGAAGTTGCAAGTGTTACATTTGTGAGTGTTCCACGAAAAACACAAGGAAGAGAGAAAGGAGACAGATTTCAAATAGAAAAAATGACTCAACTTCACGAAAGCAATGAAAAAAGTTGGAATGCCTTGCTGCCAATATTGCAAATGCTTAAAAACTAACCCAGCCCAAGTAAAAGCAGTATCTATCATGGAAGATGCTGGTCTGTCTCTAATCAGCATCTGGCTTGCTCCAGTTAATGCCAAATTTAGTTCATGTAAACTAGATGAATAAATGTTGCTACAAGCAGAGAGAAAAAATCCATGTCTAAATGCAAGGTGGTTCCCCCACACCCCACATTTTATATTCCTCAGAAAAAAATGAAATTGCCTTACATTCCAAGCCTTAGAAATGTTCTCATATTATCAGGTGTTCTCTTGGTTCTTCTATTTTGAGCAGGGAGAAATTATTTGGAGGAGAAAAAAATGACATTTGCAATGCAATTTGGGGATTTTTAAAATAGAAATGATCTGTATATTAAATTTTAAAAAGAAAAAAATCAAAGGATTAGTCATTAGTATGAAATATCATTATATATATATGCCTTTTAAAAATCAATAAGACAGTTTAGTTTTTTGGTCACATTTAGACAAATGGTGAAACAAGAAGTCCTATTATTTTGCAGTTGGATTCTTGCAACTTCATTTGACATTTTCAATGAAAATATCAAACATATTCAAAAATTGCTTAATTTCAATAGCTTAGACAGATTGGATGATGATAGCTCTTGAAAATGTTAGAGAAGTTGAAAAATGGCTCTGAGTTGGGGAAGACCATGAAGTATTAACTTCATGGAAAGAGGGTAAATGAAATTGTTCCATATTATGGTAAAGGAAAAGTAATATTTCTAAATTAATCATTTAATATGGCCTATTAAATACTATATTTAATAATGTTTATAATAAATGAAGCCACAAATCAAATATTATACAGTTATCTATTTAAATGTTCCTCAGAGTCATTCAACTTTGCTCAGAATTTATTTCTTCCTTTTTCTAGACTTTATCATTAATAAATAGGGACTCATTTTTTTATTTGTGGGGTTGCTTCCTCTTAGGCATTTACATTATATTCTAAATGGAATATTCTGTGGGAAAAGAAAAGAAAGGAGATTTTGAGCTGATTGTGCATTAATATATAATAGCAAAGAAAGAAGTTGAGATACCTGGATGTATAAGTAGTATTGTGGAAAGAAATACAAATGAAATTGTATTTATTTAAGACTGGGGCTAGAGCACAACAAAGTGACTATCTTTCAAATTGATGAAAGATGTTATTTCTGTGAAAAGGTATGGTATCAAAAATCAACTTCAAGCCTTCAAAAATGATGTTGGAAGGCCTGATGTATAAATAAGTTGTTTTCTCCAGGGTAAGAAAAGTCTCTGGGATGGACCCTTTTCAAGGTATTCATGTTGTAATGGAATGAAGGTTTTTTGATCCCTATTTTATTTTTGCCAGCAGCACATGATGCTTGTATGCACAGTAACTTTGTCTATTTGTTAATTCACTTACCATTTCACAGTATTGCTGGTCTTCCACTGAGCATTTGCTTTGTGCTGGTCCTGGTGCTATGCAAGCCACTGAGGTTGCACCTTGACGAATCCATGTCCTTTCTCTCTAGGATCTCATTGAGTTGAGGGAATCATCGGGCAATTGTACTGGAGTGTGAAAAGTATTGTGACACACACTAAGCAGGTGCTCTGGGAGCACACAGGAGGGGAAACCAGGAAGAAAGGGAGTGGGAAAAGGGAAGGAAAGTAAGAAGAGAGAGAGGGGGTGAGTAGGAAGACACTGACAGCTGGGAGAACTATCATCTACCCGTGACCTCATAGTCAAAGCTTTTACTCCCTGCCTCATGTCTCTTCTTGCATATAATTATTGTTCAATTCATTTAGCCTACAAACTCTTGCCCTGATTATGTTTATCTATAAGGTGAGCTTTTCAGGATTTAAGGTGAACATCTGATTTTTCTATGAAGTGATATTTTTTGGAGGGTGGAATGATGAGTTCTCTGTATTGATTAATTAACCTGATTAGACACCTCTTCACAGTTGGCTCTGATTTTTGCAATTAGAAGATTTATTGTTTTTCTTAAGCTACTGCCCAGTCCAATTGCTGCCTCTTCAAAACCTTTCTATTCTTTTTCATGCTTCTTGCTGTCAGTGCCTCTGCAAGCAAACAGGTTTCCTCATTTTGTTCTTCCTAGCACACTTCTTGTTTTCTCTATGTCTTCTCAAATGCTTCCTGATGGAGAAGTAGATTTCTAGAAAGAGAACATTTTCCTTTCCTTTTTTTGTTGAGTGAACTCCTTGCCTTGATACCACTTAGATTTCTTACTCCTTCTGGAAATGGCCTTGGAGTTTATCTGAAATCTTATGTATTACCCTTCCCCGCCATCCATAATTTTACTCTCCTGATTGGCCAGAGAAACTGTCCATAAGCCAGACAGTCTCTGCCTGGACCAATCACCATTTTACCTGCCACTTCTGTATGGTGGGGGCAGGGCATGTGCCATGCCTGCATTCTGGGTACAGCTAAATAAACCAGCCTCAGTAAGAAAATTTCTGAAGGGAATGGTCCTTCTACCTGATAAATTCATCATCTTTTTTCCAAGAAGCAACCTTTCTAAAAATAGCAACAACAACAACAAAAGTTAAGCTATCGTCTTTACTGAGGCTATTTTGGTATCTGTTTAGACCCCTCCAGAAATGGGCAGCTGAACGTACGAGTGTTATTTGACCATGGTTACTGATTTTATCCAGACCGACAGACAGATGCTTCTCATAGTCTCTGGCTGAATTTCCTGGGGAAAGAGCTTAAAAGACACAGGAGGAGGAAGTTCTTCTCTCCCAGAATCCCCACTGAGCTGATAACAGTCCATAGGAAGCTATCTATTTACACAGAAATAAACATGCCTTGGGATGCCAGGAGCCTATTTTCAGCTTTATTAAGCTATTTTCAGCTTTATTAAGAAACCTGTGTTTAATTTTTCCAAACGTCTCCAGTCCTGTTCATTTAGCTTTTCTCTGTGTGTGAGTCAATTAGTACCTTGATGAGAATGAAGACTTTTCAGAGAAGCGTGCTGCCTTTGAAGATGTCTAGTGCACCTGGAAGACTTCCAAGGGCCTTGTCATGGACTTGTACTTAACTGCCTCTTCATGGAGAAGCGTATTCCTGATCAGATGTTGCCTGGGGACATTTTCTCTGTTGGATATTTTTTCCCTTTTAAAAAATTTTGTGGACTCATATATATTGGTCACCTGGATTAAGTCAGACACTACTCTAGGCCAGGGTTAGCAATCTGCAGATGTGGGAGAGAGGTAAGAGTCAGACAGTAAATGTTTCAGCTGTTGTCAGCTGTATGGTCTGTGTTGCAGCTCTTCAGCTCTGCCATTTAAAAACAGGGGGAGCCATGAACAGTGCGTGTAGTTGTGTTCTAGTAAGACTATTTATGGGCACTGTAATTTAAATTTCCCATGATTTTCACATGTCATGTGATGCCATTTTCTCTTGATTTTTAACAAATTTATTTCTTTTTAGAGAAGAAGGGAGGGAGAAAGAGAGAAAAACATTGGTTGCCTCTTGCACACCTCCAAGTGGGGACCTGGGTCACAACCTGGGCATGTGCCCTGACCAGGAATAGAGCCGGTGGCATTTTGATTCACAGGCTAGTGCTCAATCCACTAAGCCACACCAGCCAGGGCTCTCTTGATTTAAAAAAAAAAAAAAAAAAAAATTGTATTTATTTATTTATTAATCATTAAAAATGGGAAAGCCATTCTTTGTTCATGTGCCTTACACGAACAAGCCCACGTGCCATGACTTATGAACCCCTGCTCTCCTCAAAGGGGCTAAAGTAATGAATGAGAGAGAAGCTTTGATCTGATGTGACTTCATTTTCTAGGAGGGAACACAGGCAGTGAGCAAAGAAGTGAAGAAAGAAGAAAACCAAAAAATCAAAGTAAAACATAGGTATTGTGACTAAGGGCAACTAGTGGTAGGAGGATAAGGGTGGCTTTAGGTGATCAAGGAAGGCTCCTTTGAGGTGGCATCTGAGTCTGTCTACGAATGTTGCTGTGGAGTCATAAGAATGTCTGCTGCAAGTAGAAGGAAGAGCGAAGAACGCAAAGTCCTGCGTTGGGAGGAATGCGCTGGTGTCTGAGGAAGCAAGAGTGATGGGCCAGGCTGGAGAGGCCATTGTGAAGGGAAGGAGGAGGGAAGATCGCCCAGTGAGAAAGGAATGTAGTGATTGGCCAGGTAGGATTCTGGACCAGCGAAAGGGCTTTGGGGGTTATTCTTGTTTCAGTGCTAGACCATAGGTCTGTTTAGAGCTCACAAGTGATGGGAAATGGTTTAGGCCTTTGGCCCGGTCACTGTAGGCTGCTGTGTGGATGAGGGACTGTGTTGAGGAAAAGAGGTGGGGCCAGGAAGGCAGTCAGGATGCTAGCCTTCAATAGAGGCTTTTCCATGGACTCTTCTAATATGTTTCTTAACATGTGCACCTGGAAGGTGCTGAGGAGAGGGTGTGAAGTAGAGATAAAGGATTCAGCTCAGGTCAGACTACCAAATGAGATTTCTATCCATATCACTACCAAGAAATTAAAGTTCACATTACATAACCTCAGTAATGCTCACAATGATAGCTACTTGCAGCTATCATTGGTGTTTGATACTGTTTTATTCAATCCTCACAGTAAGTTTGTAAGTGTCTTTATCTACTTTATGATAAAGAAACTAAGAAGACCATAGGTTCTTCAATGGGCTAGAAGTCTCAAAACTGGTAGGTAGAAGAGGGAGTTTAGGACCTATGCTTTTCTGGCTGTTAAGCATGGGCTTTTCTCATGTTTCAGTTATCTATTACTGCATATCAAAGTGTTCTGGCTTGAAATGGCAGTGATTTATTATTTCTCATGATTTGGAGGTCAGCTGGGCTCAGCAACTGGTTCTTTGGCTCCCTGTAATGTTGACTGTGATTATAGTATGAGGCTATAAACAGATGGGAGTTCATCAGAGCTTGGAATATCCAAGATAACCTCACTTCCACAGCTGGCAGCTGGTGCCAGTTGGCTGGGTGTCTCTGGTCCCCTGCGTATGACATCTCAGCCATCGTTAGGCTAGGTAGGCTTTCGGCTTTCTTACTTTATGGTGGATGGGCTCCAAGAGGGAACATTCCAGAAAGACAAGCCCCATGGTACAAGGGCTTATGAAGCTGTTTGTATTACTATTACACTTGATGATGTCATTACCTCAGAGCAAGTCCTATAGACAACCCCAAAATTAAAGGGGAAAGAGACTTCACATTAGGTGAGTTCATTCAGACCAACCACTATGTATTACATTGTTATCATTGCGTCTGCCTTTGCACAGAAATGTATGCGAACTATTTCCTCTTTTGTGGTAATATCAGGACTCTTCTCAGCAACTAAGAATAAAATAAGGTACCAGATATGTATTAATCGTGTGTTTACTAGATAGTAATTGGGTTCCTCCTATGAGTGAACACTTGTGAAGAAGAACTAAATAAGATATGGACCCTTCCTGCAAGGTGCTTAGATTCTAGAAGAAAATATTGTGCTATCAGATGACCTGAAATATACAGATACAATTTGGTAGATAGATATATTACAAATTGCTCTTACCAGAGGACTGGATAAATTTAAGAAAGATGATATTATAAATCTTTCTTTTGTTTGCTATGATTTTCTACATCATGAAAGAAATGAAAGCCTTTATTTTTCCTGAAAATTAGAGGGCTTTGTGAAAAGTCTATTTTTCTCAAAGAAGAACTTTTGAAGAAGCAGAATTTTATCTTCTGTTGTGACCTTCAGCTTTGTTTAATCTCTGACTGGTTTAGGTTACTAAGCAGTATTGATTTTTGTTTTCATTGAAATCTTCCTGGGATCAGCTTCCTGTAAACACACACACACACACACACACACACACACACACACACACACACACATATAGCTACTGGCATGAAAAGTTTCAGTCTATTCATGTTATGTATAATAGATCTCTGAGCAATATAAAATTTTACATAATAATAGGTGCTTATTTAATTTGAATGAACTAGGACCTGCTGTTCATTGTCATAATACAGGTGTTTGGTATTCTAATGAGATTTGAAAACAAACAACAACAGGTACAATATCATTTAATATGCTTAAAGTATTTCAGGTACTGTCTAAATGCCTTCTGTTTAGCCTTTCCTTTTACCTTTGTACATGTCTGTGCTGTAGATACTTTAATTATCTTTATTTAGTAGATAAGAAAGTTTTAGGTACAAGAATTAACTCACCCAAGACATAGAGCCAGGGCTTGAACGGTGGTCCTTTTGATTCCCAGACCCATTTATTTGATCTCTATATAACACAGAAGTAGCAAGAGGAAGAATATTGGAATAGCTTCAGGGTATCTGAGTTGTAGTCCTAAAGGCGGAACTACTGAGCTCTGTGATCTTGGACAGACCAACTTCTCTGGCTTGAAAAAATAAATAAAGAACTCTTCTTTTCTGAAGCACAGTCCTTTGCAGCACATATTCCTGTGCTAATTTAGAGCCTACGTTTTTCTTCATAGTTTACATCCTCTGCATTCCTAATCTCCCTTACCCTGCTCTACTTTCATTTTCTCTCTCTCTTTTTACTTAGTATTTATCACCTAATATTTGGTATCATCTACTTAGTTATTATTGATTGCTCATTTTCTTTCTCACCTTCTCTGGAACGTAAGCTCTAGTCAGGACAGGGATTGTTGTCTGCTTGCCAAGTGCTTCCTTCCAAAGCTTCACAGCACACTAGAGTCCCCTGAATAAATAAATATATGGTGTACGTTCACTTTAAGGAATATGAGGATGAAAGATAAGTGGAGGCATGAAAGGATAAAGGACATGGTGAGAAAGGACAGTAAGACATTAGGTGTTTTGGTTTTCGAGGAGTTTAATTTATTGACACTTGTTAATATGTCTTCTTTTTAATTACTAATGCAATTGTGATTCTATTTATTAGTTGGTTGCTTCTCTTTTCTAAAATACCTGCTTGTGCACTTGGGCATTTTATCTATTGGAGCCTAGTGTTGGGGAGTCTTGAGGGTTGTGACAAAGATAAGATCGTAGGTAGCACACACAGCATAGGAGATCTTCAGTGCCTCCCACAAGAGTCCAGATTTTATTTGTCTGGTGATAGAAAGTCAGGTTGGTCTTCAACACTCATTAGGACAGCACAATTTTTAGGGCACAGTGGTGGTTTCTAAGAGATAACCCTTGAGGCTTAATTGTATGTGGAAGTAACATATAACTTTCTGCTCAATTGTATGGTCAATCCTTCCTGGGAAATGACAAGAACAATAAAGGAAATAGGACATGATGTTATACTTTGACCTCAGGGAGAAATATGTGCAGATGCAGATGTGTTATTTCTTATTTAGATAATTGAATTTTAAATTTAAATTAGCAGGAAAAATCTGCTATTCAAAAGATTGTTCTACTATAAAAGACTTGAGAAACACATAGTTTCTAGGGGTACTTAGAATATATCATTTATTCCCTGATGGGTGACAAGCCTAAACGCATCCAAATTCATCATAATTGCCATTCTAGCAAGTAAAATGCAGCAATATGTTTATCAAAGAGGATGCTCCCAAAAGATATGAAAGACCATGATAAATAGCAGGGCAAAAGACTCAGGCTACAAAGCCTTGTAGTGAACAGAGGCTACCGAAGTCTCTGTACACTGCATGATGTAGCTTATGTGTATTACATTTATTATAGACTTATCATAAGCATTTTAAGAAAATAGCTGCTTATTATTCTATTGTGAGCATTTGCAACCATCTACTTAGCCTTTTAAATACCTTTGGACATTTCATTCTTCAAATTTTCATATTGCAGTGAATATCTTCACACACTTTTTCCCCCACGTTAAGGATTATTTTCTAAAGAGACTATACTTACAGTGGAATTACTAGGTCAGTGGATATGAATTAATTTTGCATTAATTCTGTCTGCTAATTTGGCAAGTGGAAATTGGCATTTGGTAACGTCTCTTTTTTATTAATAATGCGATTGAGATTCTATTTATTAGCTGGTTGCCTCTCTTTGCTAAAATACCTGCTTATGCACTCGGACGTATAATCTCTTGGAGCCTAGTGTTTGGATATCACATTCAGAATTCGGTCTACGCAGAGGCCAAGTCTTGCAGTCAGGACAAATTGTCAATACACTGAAACAATTAATCAATGCATTGGAACAGCTGGTCAATCTTCTGACATGATGAGTCATTTCATCTATATGAGTGGATCAATTTAGTGAAACATCTGGTGAAATAAAGGTGCACAGAATAAATCATGTTAGAAAGTAAAGCTGAAATCAAAGCATCAGCTGCACAAACCAGTTCATCTCTTGCTCATGAGTTCACACCTACCTCCTCGCTGATCCTTTTCAGAGTATCATAATAAAGATGATAAAAAGTTCCAGGAAACATCTGCTGCTCCACATGCGCTAGGTGCCTCCGCTCTAATTGTAGGATGTCAGTGTTTTTATCTTCTTTCTCATTGGATGTACTGAGAGCAGTGGCCCCCTGAAATGAACAGCCTCTGCTCTCTCCTTTCAGTGACCCTTCGCCAGATGAAATTCTCGTTGACTTCATTCAATAAAGGAGGAAGCTCGTTCCCTCGTTTATCATGGGTTGCGCTCTGCATTTGAATTTGTGCCGAGCTCAGAGATAAAGAGATGATGGGAAGCTTCTTGAAATTATGAGTGCAAGGTGAAAGAGGGAGTTTTTTCCCACCTGACTCTGGAAGATTTTTTTTTTTCTTTTTTTCAGGGATAGCTTTCTGAGCTGTAATAGCATTTAGGGGCGATGGGAGCCATGGTCAGCGGACATAAAAAGGGTCCAAGTTCTTTTAATTTTATGCCATGTCTTGAATGGGAATTGATGCTTTAACTATAAGTTTGTTTTATGGAGAATTGGAGTGTTAACAGTGTGCCTTTTCCAATCTGTTCAGGTATTCAACTTATGCATATTTTTCTTTGAGTATTTGCTCTAAAAGTAGATACTCTAATTGCATTATTGCTGTATTATTTTTCTGGTGAAATGAGCCCTGGTGGTCCTTCATCTGGGGACACTATTTTGTCCTAGCAGGTGTCATTTGCTGTCAACATCAACAGCCCATGGGCTAATTAAAATTTAACAGATGTTAGTATCCATGTGGCATTAATAGGATTACACCTGATTTGTTATAAATGAAAAACATTTCAGTCACTTAACCCATTGGCAGCTATCCCCAGATACATATAAACAGGGTGGGCATAAATAGGTTTATAGTTTTAAGTACAAAAAACACAAAGCTTATTCTTTTTTTTTTAAAGATATGATTGCATTTATTATTTAAAACCGCATACATAAATAAAAATAAACTAATGATTTGAGATAGAACCAAAGGAAATATATCCAGCCAGTCTATATGCAGTCCTCACCACAGGAAAATTTTTTCTTTTTTTTAAGTTTAATTTATTTTATTATTTATTAATTATTATATCATTTATTTGTAATGACTATAAACATACTTTTGCTCAACTCTGTATGTATGTGTATGTGTGTGTGTGTGTGTGTGTGTGTGTATGTTTTCATAAAAGTAAATGAAGATAACAGGAAAAATGGGCAATTTCTTTCTTTTTTAAGTTATTTAATACCCATTCTCAGACATATGCATGCATATTTACAGATACACATGCATGAAAACACTTCCCCTAGAAGAGCAATGGCTCATAATAAACATATAATTGTTTTCAACTTAGCCAGGCATGGTTCCTTTCTAGGTTTCCTATTCTGAACATGCAGCTATAGCAATGGACCAGAGATCTAACCACATCCCTCAAAATGCAGCCCAGGACAGGAGCACTGCATGTGTACCCATACATATTGTGATAAAGTATGTTGACCCAGCTCCCTAGCTTTAATTCTCAGCTAGAATTAAAGAAGCTGAAAACCAAAAGCCTTTTATATTCTTTCAAAGAGAAGTGCAGCTGAATCTCTGCTCTAAACCAGCAGACAACCACAGTTCAAAAGACGGGCAGACTCAAAGTGTCTAGAACCTAAGATAAAATTTTATGTGTCTAATGATAGATACAAGGAAACCTTGATTCAGAATTAATTTTTGAAAAAAAATCATCAAGGGAGTATGTGATTCTCTATTCTTATTTCACCTTAGAAGGATTCAGATCTATTTGTCACAGATCAGAGCCAAACTAAACCAAAGTTCTTCTGAAATCGAAAGCTAAGTATGATTAGGCACATGTAAGGAATTGCCTGAGCTGTGGAGGCTCAGGCCGCTCTAGGTTGGAACCTTGACTTTGGCGCTGACCCCTGAGCAACTTCGAGCAAGTTACTCATGTGTTCAGAGTCTTGTTTCGTCACCCATAAAACAGGGATAAAACTGGAAACAACGTGTGAGGTTGTTGTAAAGCTTAAAGGAGATGTCGTGTGTGAAGAAGGGTGTCATTAGTGTATTGCAGTAGGGGGTTATTCAAGATAACAACATTAATGCATATAGCACCTGTGTTAAAGGCAGCCAACAAGATTGGAAAGTCTGGTTCCTGAGCGAAGACACCAAGAAGGCAAGCTGATGAGGATGACCGCAAGGTGAGCCTCCCTGAACTCTCCCCTGGAGGGGGCTGACAGTAGCTCAGCAGGGAGACTGAAGACTTGTAAAGACCCTGCATTTCTTTTGTAGCATTGGAAGAACTATGTCTAATGAGCGTGTAGGTATGGGGGCAGCATGGACTATCTCTATGAGGAATAATCAAGTGTCTTACTCTCTTACCATAGAGTTTATGGTTCCATTTCCAATATGACTATGTCTTCTAGGAAGAAAGCTGTTACTAAAGGGATCGCAAAGATCTTTTTTTTTCCCCCTTTTCCCTCTAAAATTATACTCCCATTTTCTATCTCTTCTTTCCAACTTACTACCAAGTTCTTCAACTTTACTTTGAAGTTTACCCAGCAGTGAAATCATAGCGTTATGGCATTATCTTGTGATTGCATCATAAACCACTGACATTATTTCTAATTACACTCACGGGAAATGGTTTCATTTCCTCCTTGAATGGCTATACACAGTGTGTCCAACATGTTCCTTTTCTCCATCCCATAGGATAGATGTCACATTACAGTAATGGGACATGGGTTGGTGGTTTGGAAGCATAGTGGTCAAGCAGAGACTGGAGTTAACAGCCTGTGCGTGGGTCCCTAAGGCAGGAATGACTTTGCATGTTGGAGTGGAAGGAGGGGCCCATGCGATAATGAGGCTGGATCTTGCAGAGCCCTGGATGCATGTTGGTCTTTGCACCAGTATTTGATTAGCATCCGCTTGAAAGATTTGATTTGCACATAATCTGTCATTCACGTTGAGCGTTCCTTTCAAACTTCAGAGTACGGGCTGCAGACACCAGGTAAGTAACCCATGCAGTAGCTTTATGAGCTGAAAATTAATCTGTGTGTTTCAGTAACAAAATCTGCAGCTTTGCTGGTTTTTCACGTAGAGTTTAATGATTCTGCAGAAGCTTATTGATGCTATCAGGAAACCGATACATTTGTAAAAAGAAATGCATTATCCATGCTATAAAATTAAATGTTGCATTGCAAAGCAATGTACTAAATATCTCTTTAGTCAATTTTTGTAAACTAAGTGTTATAAAATTATGTTGGAGCAAAAGAGGCAGCATAAATCCATGGGGAATACATTTTTTCAAGAAGTTAATTTTGTTAGCCTATATTGATAGACAGGTTTTAATTACTTTTTTACAAAAGTGTGTATTTTCCATGCTTGGGAAAAGACATACTTTCTTTTGCCCATGTTGTCCTTTAGTGTTACGTATATCTAATTGGGGTTTTGAGGATATATGCATTAAAAAAAACTACTTTTTGGTATATTGACATAAAATCAAATACATATTATTTATCTTTTTTACACAAATATTAATAACATGTCCCTCTGTACTTAGGGTTCTGTTTTAATAACCTCTAAAGTAGATTATGGTCATACATGCCTCATTTAACTTTCAATGCAAAAATTGGAGCTATCAACAAGACTTTCTGCACATATACTATATATTGTATAGTCCTAGGATTTTGCATAAAATAAGTTGAATAATGTCTTCTAATATCTAAGGAAAGAATAGCTAGCATTTACTGAGAAGTTACTATAGGCTAGGCACTTTATGCATTGTTTCATTTGATCCTTGCAAACTAAGAAGCAATTAACTTAATTATTATATAGATGAAAAAACTAAGGTGCAGGAAAGTTAAGTGACTTGTTCTGTCTACCCAGCTAGCAGGCATTAGAATTTGGAAATGAACCCAGGCAGCTTGACTGGAGATTCTATATTCTTAGCACCTATCTGACAGTGAACTATTCCAATGCAGGATGACTCTTTTAGAAAGAATGCTTCCTTTTATATGGTAAGCTTCTTCTTCTTTTTTTTTTTTTTTCTGTCTCTTTCTTTCTGGAATGGCTATCTTGTGCAGCTTGATGTTAACACATATGTCCTCAAATGAGCAACTCCCCCAGAAGAATAATTGAATGACAGCACTGATGGTGAGCATGATAGTAGCCTCTATTCATTGAACCATGATTTCATACTGGACACTAGGCTTGGAGCTTTACATTTTCTCTTTTCTTTGTAAATTTGCTAAGAAAGATAGAAGTATTCCCTTCTTGCAGTTCAGACACAATAGCTTGAAGGACTGAAGTAAACTGTCCTTGGGCTGGCAAGGGTAAAAATGTAGCTGTGACATGGATGGACCTTGAGAATATCATGCTAAATGAAATAAGCCAGGCAGAAAAAGTTAAGAACCATACGATTTCACTCGTATGTGGAATATAAAACTGAAAGTGGCAAATGAGCAAAAACAAGTAACTCAGTCACAGACAACAGTATGGTGGTTACCAGAGGGAGGAGGGGCAAGGGGTTGAAATATAAAGGAGGCCAAATATATGGTGACAGAAGAGATGTGACTTTGGGCGGTGGGCATACAATGCAATAAATAGATCATGTATGATAGAAGTATACACTTGAAACCCATATAATCTTATTAACTAGTGTCACCCCAATAAATTCAACTTTAAAAAAAATTTAAAGGATAAGAATGTAGTATATGCCTGAGTGATATGCAAGTCTAATGTGCTTAGTTCATAAAATTATCTCAATTATACACATTTTGCATGTAGGGCAGATGTGGATAGGTCCAAAAGCCAAGGATGGACAAGAGGCATATTTTATAGTTTATCAAAAGATGAACTATAACAAAACCAGAACAAAAGTCTGGTACTGCATTTTAAAAAACCTAAATATTGCTGCATTTATTTAAGCCATCTCTCCTTACGTACCTCCCAGGGCAGATGGGGACCACAGTACCTCCTTATAAGCAGTGTTTATACTAAAAGTCTCCTTCCCCCAGCCTCCTCTTCGACATGGTAGATGAACATGAAGTCATTCATGCCCCTGAGCCCATTAGACTTTTTCCTGTTGGAATAAATTGTCAGCCAGTTCTAAAGACCTTGCTGGTTTCTTTAGTTTCATTTTTTTTTTTTTTAATTCAGATTCTTACAATCTCCCTCATAATGAAGATTGACAATCTGATTACCTATCCCTGAGCATTTAGCATTGAGCCAAAGCAGTGTCATCTGTCCATCAGGATTAACAAAAGTGAGCAAGACATGACCCCTTCTCCTAAGAAGCATCTGGGTCAATGAGAGAAATAGAAGAACCCAGAGTAAATGTGCCCTGTTGAATCTTCTAGGAACATGACCTTCAATCTACTATAATAAGAGTCTTGTTTTCATGGCTTTCACTTGGCCAGTTCCAAGCAACTCCAAAGGCCATGAACATGAGATAGCTCTCAGTTTTGCCAATATACTGGTTTGTATCTTTTACAGTTCAGCATCAAGTCATTAGGCACTCGGCAAACAGACAGTTACTCGATTAATTATTCAACAGAGGTTTATGGAGCATCTCATGGAGTGGCTGAGAGCACACATTCCACAGACCTCGTTCCTAGGTTCCCATTCCCACTGTCACTTGCTAATGCTGCAGCCTTGAGCAAGGTTGTTGGCCCTGTCAGTCCTAGTTCCCTGTCTGTGAAATGGGGATTGTAATAGAACTGATGCCGTAGAGTTCAGATGAGCCGCTTTGAATCAAGCATTTTAGCACCATACCTGAGGCACAGTCAATAAATGTTAGCTGTTATTACTGAGAGCGTCATTTTCCAGGTACTCACCAGGGTGCTTAAACAAAAGGATGAGCACGCCCTGAGGTGGCCCCTGCTCTTAGGAAGCCAGTGTTTGAGGCGCTGCAGGGAGACAGCATGATCAGAGCATAGGAAGCCGGGAAGTGATGGTAGGTGAAACTGGAGAAGCGTGTAGGAAGCCTGTAAGTGTATTATTGAGCTTGAACTCTGAATGCAGTGGAATGCCAGAAAGTGGTGAAGAAAGGGAGGTGACATTGTGCATTTACATTTGTGAAGATTACTGGCTGACGGTGGATGGGTTGGAAGGAGAGCACAGTGGAGCAGTGTGGAGGGCTTTGTACAGCAGAATCCCAGATGCTCTACATGTTTGCATGCAGGGCAAGCACTTCCAGGTGTAAAGGCCAGGAAAGGAGAAGAGGAACATTTTATAGTATATTCAAATATGAGTTCCCCAAAATCACACAGTTCGTAAGGGGTGAAGCTGGGGGTGGAATCCATGCTCTTAGCTACGCGACATTGCTTCGTGCAGTGATCCAGGTCAGATGGGCAGCTTGACTAGTATCCAGGCAACTTACAAACACAAGACAGGAGCTTGTGTTAAAGAATGGGTGGGACTTGGTGAGGGATTGGCTCTACCAGACAAACCAGGCCCTGTCTGTGCAACATGACCGAATTTAGTGCTTGTCAAGGGTCTGTGGAGGTCACTGAAATTTCTCAGATGTCCCTGCACTGTGTGATCTTAATTACGTTGTTTGAAAATGATTTATAAATCTTGGAGATGTGCAAAGGTCTTGGGGCATTCCCCCTAAGTGGTTGCCACATTTTGGGAGAATATTTGGAACCTCCTAACTATTTCTGCATAGTCATTCTCAAAATTGAATATGATAAATAGCATTTCCTCTCAAAATATTTGGTGGTGGAATTTTTTGCCCTTTAAACATATTGCAGAGCTTTAAGCCTTTTCACCAGTGAGCCAATGGAAATTAATTTCTTTAGGATATTTTCTTTTCTTGTAAAGGGGGTTAAAAGGCAACACTGAATTACAAATGCAATGACTTTTCAACTATTATACTCTTATCATATGGATATATTAAGTTTGCTTCTTATTCTAAAGGGTCTAGTGTTTCCTGGTATGTTCTTGGGACATTTTCTAAACATGAGTTTGTCAGAATATATTGTTTTTTAGTAATATCCTCAATGCTTCAGCTTGCTTTTCCCTCTGTGCCATTCAAAGCTCTAATCCTCTCCATTCCCACAGCTAAATCCCTAATACTTAAATCTGCTGATACCCAGGGGCCTTCTTTTGGAAAATTTCTAACATGAAAAAAAGTCAAGTTAATGACTTTTATTTGACACCATGCCATCTAAAATTTCTGACATGAAAAAAAAAAAAGTCAAGTTAATGACTTTTATTTGACACCATGTCATCTAAAATTTCTTTCAAACATTTGAGGAAGGCCCACTTTTTACACATTTTAAAGTTATTTTTCCCATTAAGAAGATTAAAATGTGGTCAGTTCAACAATTATTGAAAAACATTGAAGACCGAATACAAGGAAGGAAAAAATAATCACTCATTGCATAATGTTACTGATCTAGAGATTACCACAGTTTACATGTTGATAAACTTCCTTCCAAATTTTTATTCTATCCTTAGGGTCATAATTATGATGGAGGGACAGTCACAGAGATGGCATGAGCTCCTTGGGTCCTGGTTGGTGAGACATCTCAAGCTGATTTTATCTGCTCTCACCATGGTCAGGTGTCCCCTACCTGTGTCGTAGTGCTGATGTGTCCAGGGCTTTCTTCTGTAATCCTGAGGACTAAAGAGTGTCCTAGATTTACTGGATGGAGAGTTATTCCCATAATAGATGAGTTAGATATGAATGGGGGAAAGCCTCAGGCTACTGGTGAGTGGCATTCCTGGTGGATCAAATTCAAGAGCAGTGCTGGCAGCATGTCCTCCTGGACAGAAGAGAGAAATGCCTGGTGTCCACTTGTACCTTGGAGCTTCTGGTTACAGGATGGTTTTCTCCTGTAGATGGAGCTGGGGGAGGGGCCAGGAACCGGCTGAGCCCTCAGGCTATAATGAGAACACTTAATAAACATAAAGGCTGGGGTGCAGACACAAATTATTATCTTGAAATAATGGTTCCTTGTTTTGTATAGTTCTGATTGTGATCAGAAGACATCATTATTTGCTTATATAGTGCTTTATGCCTGTTAATTTATTTCATCCAGTACAAATACTTCATTTTCTTAGGTTAGCATATATAATGATACTGATAACATAATAATAATTATTATTATTTTTATTATTTATACTTAGTATTTATGGAAACTTGTCTGATGCCACACAATTAGTAAGTGGTAAAGCTGAGGTTGGAACCAAAATTCATGCTCTTAGTCACTAAATGCTATTGTCAAAACTCTTTGTAAGCATAATTGTAATTACTACATAAAATGGCATTTACTATGTAATTTAAGGTTTACTTAACTCTTCTTTTACTGAAGTAAAGAACTGCTATTACATTTATTTTTTCCAGTTATAAATAAACTGGAAAATATGTGATTATCTCAATACATAAAGCTTTGCTATTCATGACTTTAGATTTTTTTTCTTGATACAGTCATCAAAGTGGGATTATTGACTCAAAACTTATAAACAAGTCTATAGCTTTTGATATACATGCCAAGATGCCTTTTATTTTTCAAGAGTGGTTTGATTTAATTCACATTGCCATCAAAAATGTGTAGCAATTTCTGCTTTATTTTTTCTCTCTCTTCGTAGTACCTATGCTAAGTCTACTAGTTAGAAGGAACTCTGTTGCCTTTCAGGGAGTTATTTCCCTCAGGGAATTGGACTTTTCCTTGGGGCAGTTGATATTCTGTAAGTGATTTTGGCCATGGGAAGTAAAATGCAGGGAGGGAGAGAATGAATTTTAGGCAAAGGAAGCACTAGCAAAATCAGATGTTGAAAAACCACTCTTTTCGAACACAGGTTTGATTTGCATGAATGTTTGTGGGTTGGGGACTCTAGGACATTTGACCCAGGGCAAGTTGCATTAGTTCTCTGGGCACCCACTTAATAGGCTATAAATGCAAGACATTAGATTATGTGGTTATACACTTCTTAAAGTTTTATTTATTTATTTTTAGAGAGGAGAAGGGAGAGAAAAAGAGGGAGAAACATTGATTGGTAGTCTCTTGCATCCCCCCATCTGGGGACCTGGACAGCAACCCAGGTCCCTGACCTGGAATCGAACCAGTAACTTTTCAACTTGTGGGATGATGCCCAGTACACTAAGCCATGCAAGTCAGGGCAGCTTCTTAAAATTTTAGAATTAGTTATCCTGTAATTATGTGAGTTACATAAAATAAAAATTCTCCATATATCAAAACAAATTCAGTATAGTTCTTCTTCTTTTTTTTTTAAGACTTTATTATTTTTAGAAAGAGGGGTAGGGAGAGAGGCAGGGAGGGAGAGAGACATTAATGTATGGTTGCCTTTCACCTGCCTCCAGCTATCGACCTGGCTTACAACCTGGTTATGTGCCCTGACTGGGAATTGAACCAGTGACCTTTGGGTTTGCAGGCTGGCACCTTATCCACTGTGCTACCAGCCAGGGCCTCAGTATAGTTCTTGAATGCTAAAAATAAGTATTTATTACAGAGTGGGAGGTACAGGCTCTATATGCTTTCAAACAAAAGCTGTTATTTCAGAAGATAACTAACAATTCTGGAAGATTCATGGTGATATATGTCAATTGTGAACAATTTAAAACTCCAAAGTTCTTGTTCTCTTTACAGCCTGTAAGGCTATTCATTAGTTTCCCTGACCTTGACTGGATTCTGTAGCACAGCATGTTCCTTCTCTTGTCCTGGAGAGAGAGTTTCCTATAAAATAGGGGACACATTAAGTCAAGTCAAACCTGACATTGGCATACAGAGATAGGGCACTGTGAAATCCATGTTCTTAATCCAGGAGGCACCACCTGCGCTTTGGGGTCAGGGAGGCAATTCTTTAGGCTGGTGGCCCCAGCTCTCCTAGAAGTTTGCATTTGAAGGGCACACAATAAGCTCCCCTTTTCCTAGAAAATAACTTACAGGGGCTAATCCACCTTCCTGAAGTTACTACTGTGTAGCTTAGCTGAAACAAGGCCATTGTGGCCCTACCTCACCATAAGTGTTTATTCCTCCTTCAAGGACTCCCGGGAAGGGCTTCCTCTTCTAAGGAGGAAGTTATCCCATGATGCCTCTCTTCTTAGTATTATCTGCTTGTTCTTTATTTCTTCATCTCCCTCACTAGTTTGTAAATTCCAGAACAGAATGCTTTCCATGTATCTTTGCATTATTCCCAACATCCAATACATAGTCAATGAATGTTTGTTAAATGAATACAATAAATGATGGAGCAATTTTCCTACGCAGAATTCTTCTTCTCTTATTATTCCTATTATACTTTGTTTCTGATAGAATGGAAACATAATAGTTGAGAGTACCTGCCTTCGAGTTAGACTGTAGGGGTTCGAATCTTGGCTGTAGCTCTTAAGAGCTGTGTGATTTACCATGGCATGTGTCACAAACTTCTTTGTGCTTCAGTTTATTCATCTGTAAATTGGAGTCACTTGATAAGGCACTTCTTTAGATTAAATGGGATAATAGTTGTAATGAACTTAAAATATTGTGTTACCTGCTTTTTCACTATTATTTGTATGCATGTTAACATGATTTGTTAAATTAGAAGCTTCTTTAAAGCAGAACCTCATTGAACTTTGAATCTTAATTCTCCACTAATAGTGAGGTCTCAGCAATATTTTTAAGAAATACTCTATTCATTATTTCCAGAGAGAGAGGAAGCGAAACATCAATGTATGGTTGCCTTTCACCTGCCTCCAGCCACAGACCTGGCTGGAGACCTGGCTTGCAACCTGGCTACGTGCCCTGGCTGGGGAATCAAACCAGCAACCTTTGAATTGAAGGCCGGCGCCTTCTCCACTGTGCCACCAGCTAGGGCTGGTCTCAGCAATATTTATCAAACATAATTGACATAGAAATTTGGAAGATTCAGCTCTTCAGAGCACTAGTAACTGTTATATTCGTCAACTTTATGAGCTGCTTTAGACTGCAAACTCCATGAGAGCTGAGGTTATCCTCACTTTTTACCTCTTTTGTACACTTAGCAACTAACACAATGCCTGGCATACAACGGTTGCCTGAATGGCATTTGCCAAACTACGCTGAAGACAGGTTTGTAAACCCAGTCCTTGCTGCCAAGGCACTTTGGAATGGTTTTGATTTGAGCTGGTTTATGAGATTTGGAGGAAGCAGAGAGAATAGAACCCTGGAGAGGTCTGATGGGAGGGCGAGGCAAAGGAGCTCAGGAAACACCTTAAACCCCCTAAAAGATGCTGCCCGGCACACCACTGTACTTCATGAGTTCTAAAGCACCGCGGAACCTCTGGTCCTGCGAGAGCCTCACTGCCAAGCCTCAGCAGGATGGTATTCTCTTCTTCCTCCCCTACGGTGGGCAGCAGCCATGTTTCTGCTCACAACGCTGATTTCAGTTCCAGGTGAAAGCAAATCTATTTGAAAATGAGCCTCCGTCATTGGCATTACTTATCATAATTACTGTCCTTATCTTCTGAAAATCAAGTTCGTCAGCACACCTCTCCAGAGAGCCGGAGGAGTGGGGCAAACCCTCATCCTTCATTAAAACACTTACAAAACCTCACGTTGCGTAACGAGGTCACCCTGATGGTCTGAGATGCCCCGAGAGTGTGGTGAAGCCGCAGCATGTACGCTGAAAACGCTTGGTGTGAATAGGATGCTGTCCTGGCAAGGAAGTCGGTGTACTTACTCCTTGTTCCCACATGGTTCCTGAAAAGTGGGTGGTGTGGTTCCCGTCTGACAGATGGAGAGGCTGTACCAAAGCCACAGGCTCAATCTGCGCGGTTTCTCCCAGCAGCGCCCAGCGTCCTAGACAGTTTCTGACTAGAAACTTCTGCCTCCTGTTGGCCCCATTGGCAGCCGGTGCGCAGCAGGCCCGCCTTCCCTTCCCTGCCCTCTTGTTCTGATGCTCCTTCCTGCTTGCTGTTCTCCAGGACAATCCCCCTGAAATGTGTTTTCCATACGTGCTTAAATATTTTATGTTAATAGTGATGGAAGTCCGGTTTCAAGTCATACTTCCTGCCGTTTATTGGCCCAGTTAATTTAACACGAAGAAAGAAATGAGAATGAAGGCGAGGCGTTGCGTATTTCCATACGCAAAGGCGCGCCTGGAGGAAGCTGTTAGGGGTGGAGCAATCGATAAATTCCAGAAACCGGGTCGAATTGCACATGCCTCTGACCTGCGTGTCTGCAGGTTGCAGGTTTTATTTCAGAGCAGTCCTTCCCTCTGCTGTCTTTCTTCACAGGGTATGGCGTTTTTGGCAACTCTGACACTCCCTGGCACTGAGAATGTGTCCTAAGGGCAGTACATGAGCAACGGGATTCTGTCTCCCGGTGATTTGTGATCTGTGGCTCTGACAGGTGCTGGTGGCAGAGCTTCATTTCCTCAGCAATCCATGTGGGCCTCAGCACAGTCCTGCCCAAGAGAAGGAGAGGCCTTGGCCCAGGGGAGCAATTCTCCTGCTGGGTTCTGATCACCTTTGGGGTCCTCAGAGGTGACTTGGGGGTCATTGTTGAGGGCTGGAAGGGGGCCTACCAACAGCTCCACCACCGATTAGGTTTGCTTTTTCTCTCTTATGTATGTGTTATCTTTTTGAAAACAGAGTTCTAAGTTAAAAGTCAAAAAAAACTTTCTGATCAGGACTAGGAGAGAGCCAGTACTAACAACAGACACTGGCTGACGCTTGCTGTGTGTTGGGAAATGCACTAATCCTGGATATGTATTCTGTCACTCAGGCCTCCAAATAATCTTGTATTTCCATTTGACAGAGGGGAAGACTGAGCGCCATGATGGGGAGTTGTTTGGTCCAGGTCACAAAGTGGCAGACCTGGGCTCTTTTCCTTCCTCTTGTTTCTTTTCACAAGGCTTTCCTGGGCCGCAGCACAGACCCACACATGATGTAAGGTGTTGAGGACACAGCAATGCACAAGAAAGGTGGGAACCCACCCTCCTGGGGCTCTGTGGTCCACAGAATTTGAGCCCAGCTCTGTGTGACTGTGGCACATGTGCTCTCAACTCTTATACTGTTTTTAAACTTCAAATTCTGGGGCCTCATCTTGAGATGAGGGATGGGCAGAGTGATTGAAAAAACAGATGTGTCACCACTGAGTCAGACCGCACTCACTTTCTGGGGGACAGTGGGCTCCTAGAGTCTTAAGTCAACCCCTCTTTTGTAAGGATGTGTAATTTCACGGACAACTCTAGTTCGCGGAACAACTCCTTTTTGATGTTAAGCTGTGACTTTTAATTGTAGTGTAGGATAAACATCACTAGACTATAAATTAGAGAGAATTTGGTTCATGTGTTGAAAGGTATGTCATCTTGGGTAAGTAATTTTGCATCTTTAGCTATTTCCCTATTTGCAAACTAACATGTGTGGATGGTATTCTTGCTGCCTCCTAGCTCAGATGCTCCGATTGTGAGTTTGTGAGTGCTGTGGCTGTTGGACCTGTTTTGAATGGGATGTCCCCATACAAAAGTAGCTTTTAAATTATTTTTGACTATTACGAACAATACAAAAATTCATTTTAAATTGTGACTATATATACAAGCATACACACATAGACACACTTATCAGGAAAAACATTTCATAAAAATACCATTCTGTATACTCTTCAATAATCTTTTGTATTCCATTATATTCTAGCCCACTCATTGTTTCATGATTATACAAGTGCTGACCATGATCTAATAAGGTGATTTCATATTGATTTTATAATCCACTAACTGTGCCTGGTTTCATGAAATCCAACTGCCAAGGAGTTTCTCAAGGTCAAGCCACATCTGCCCTCTGCCTCCTGCTTACTTTGGAAGATTAAAAAATGTTATATATCTGGCTGAGCAATTGCCTCATTGCCCCCTGGGATGGTCATTTCTCCCTTTTTAACTAGGCAGGCAATTTCTCCCAATTTCCTGCATGGCCTTATGATGCATTAGGCTCTCTGCTCTCCTTTAAGTGTATTGAAAGTGCTGCCCCAGTAGGATAGAAGCACAAGGCATTGTTGTGTGAAGAAATGATCAGCCAGTTCAGCTTGAAATAGAACTGCTTCATTCAGTCATCAAAGAGTTCTTTAAATTTCTCTAATGCCTGGAACTTAACTGGAGAGAGAACATAATCACACAACACTGCAATGCAGCTCTCGCAGTTTGGGAAGTGGCTTTATTGTTAGCTGGTTGCTCTCCCATTTGTCTGATGGAGAAATTATTGTGGTCCTTAACAGGTTTGTAAACTGAGGCTGAGAGCCCAAAGGCCAGGGGTCTCCGCCAGTGACTGTCACATCATGGGACGGAACTATGTTTAAGCTCACTGCTGTCCGCTCCATGAAGTCCTTGCTCACAGGACTGCTATTTTGTTGCTTGTGAAGCTACTAACAAGGTTAGTGGAGAAAAAAGTGGCCATTTAACCAAATCCAAATCCATTGGAGTACTTTATTTCTGGTTTCCTTCCCCATTTCTGCTCCTCACGGGCACCATTTTACTTTTATCCTAGTTCTTAGCGACCTAGAAAACAACTTTCAGTTGAGTGAGACATTTAGCTCTGCTGGGTTTTCTGCTCTAGCTACGGTAATTTATTCCTGAATGTGCCTCTCATTTTACTTCTGACATGGCTCCAAGATGCCTGCCCTCTTCAGTGGGGTCTCAGCTAAACTGTTGCTTTCAAAAAGCCTTTTCTGACTGTTGTGTTTGACTGGCTTCCTGTCTCTCTGTCCTATTACTCTCCTTATTTTATAGCATTTATTTTTATCATGTGGAATTGTCTTATTTATTTATATTCATGTGTATTAGCTGAAGGGATGGACTGCAACCCAGAGGGAGAACATCGCCTCATAGGTTTGGGAACCAGTAAAAGTATATGGAAGCAATCATATTAGGTGCCTACCGTCCACCCCCTAATTCTAAACTAAAAATAATCTCTACTTTCTCTAGTTCTCAAAGAACTTGCTCTTGTACTGCTTTCTGCCTTGACTGGCATTTCTCTTTTTCTTTTTTTGTTATATAAAATACTGTTTTATTATTGGTAACTTCCATGTTACAATATAATACATCAAGTGCTAGGCAATTCTATCTTATTGAACATGGGACCTCTTCATTCTCAATGTAAAAATAAATGAGTTATTTACTTTTTTCTGAGTTTTTTAAAGTGTATTTTATTGTTTATGCTGTTACAGTTGTCCCAAATTCTTTTCCCTTTGCTCCCTTTCACCCAAGATCCCCATTCCCTCCTGCAGTTCCACCCCCTCCTTAGTTCATGCCCATGGGTTGGCTGGTCATTTCTAAAGCAGATGTTCTCATCTGCTAGATTATAAACTCCAAAGGGAAAGTGCAACATTTTATTTAGGAAATTAACACTTTTTACCTACCCATGTAGAGCGTCAACCACAACCCTATGAGATAGTAATTGTTGCACCATTTTGCAACTGAAAAAGCTTAAGAAATTTGTCCTATTCATTTAGTGGGTAAATGGTTGAGTTGGTATTTACACAAAAAAGCATTTGGTTTTACTTTCTTTTCTCACTTTTATATTCCTTTGGGCTCTGATGGAGAATTATCTTAGATGTTTCAAAAATCAGTGAATGAAATTTTAAGATAGAGTAGCTTCAATCTTGATTCTTAAGAGTGGTTTTGTTAATTCCTTCAAAGAGTCTGACATTTTCTTCTGTTTTTTTTTTTCCTGCATATTCTTCAGATAACTGTGGTGCTGGTGGTAAAATACCTGCTTATCAGACAAATCCCAGTAGCAACTTCCTTGAAACAGATTGAAGTTTTTTAGTAAACGTTAATGTTTAAATTACCTTTGGGTCTTAGACAATGTGGTGTGAATTGTATGGAAAAAAAACTAAGCAAACACAGTCTGCTTTGAAGCAAAGTACAATCCAATGGGGGTATTTAGTTAATTGAATGTTCTGAGAAATCTGGGCCCTGGCTGGTGTAGCTCAGTGGATTGAGCACTGGCCTGTAAACTGAAGGGTCATTGGTTAGATTCCCAATCAGGACATGTGCTTGGGTTGCAGGCCAGGTCCCCACTGGGGTTGGGTATGTGAGAGGCAACTGACTCTGCATTGATGTTTCTTCCCTCTCTTCCTCCTGCCATTCCCCGCTCTCTGAAAATAAATAAATAAAGTCTTAAAAAATCTGGGTGACCTGTCAGTTGGTGGACCTCTTTGCCAAAGTGCTGGAGAACACAGGTTACTCAATGTGCAATGATTGTTCTGTCTAAATGACACAAGTAACGAAAGGGACAACATTAGTAAGCAAGTGAGAGGGAAAAAATAGGGGTGAGACTGGGAAGACATGATATTATGCAGTAAGGTCTTGGAAACATTTCATCTCCACTAAGTGCATTTTCTTTCTCTTAGTTAAAGAGAATAATGTATTGCACTTCCCTTTTCTTCTCTGTCTGGTAAAAAATTCCAAATCATATTTCTTCTTATTTTAAATGTATTTGTGTTGGATTTTTGTAAATTGACATTGACTTTACCTTTAGTAGGCTTTCGGTGTGTCTTTTTAAATCTTTCTTTTCCCTGTCAGAGAAATAAAAATCTTTGAGAAAACTTGAAAACTACAAAGAGGTACAAATATATTGTTTCATCATTTAGAGAAAACACTATTGATAATTCATTTCTAGTCTGACTACTTTTTTTATGTCATGTTTTGTTATGATGAACACATGATTCTGTGTTGGTTTGTTCCTCTTAGACTTTATTAAGCATTTAGGTTTTTTAAATGTTACCCAGTTATAAATCATGCTTCAGATGATATCTTTTTTACATCAATCTTTGTCTATATCTCTGATTTATAGCTTCTGAATAGATCCTTGGAAGTAGAACAATTAGATTAAGACTAAACTGATTTAGTTTCTCAGCAGTATTCATAGAAGAATGCTTGTCTTGCCGCTCCTTGCCAGTATTAAATATTATCTCCTAATTTGTCGATAATTTTAGAGTAAAAAAATTAATATACCATTGTTTTGAAGTAAACATTTTGATTAATAATAAAATTGACTTTTTTCCCAATTGTGCATCAGCCTTTTGCATGCTCCCTTATGTTGACTATTTTTTGCCTATTTTAAAACATTTTGAAATTAAGGTATTATTTGCATATCACTAAACAAGAAGATCACAAGTGTACTTTTCAACAAGCTATGAAAAATGCCTACACTTGTTCAATTCCATCCCTATGAAGCTATAATCATTCTTATCAACCCAAAAGTTCCCTTGGGCTCCTTCCTACCTGGAAGCAACCACTGTTCTGATTTTTCACAACAGTTTTTCCTGCCCTAGAACTTAATAAAAATGGAACCACACAATGGGCAACTCTCTTGTAACAAGCAAAAAGCTCATGATCATCTTTTTGAGGTTCCTCCACATGGTTGTGTGTATCAATAGTTTATTCCGTCTTATTGCCAAATAGCGTTTAATTGGTGACGCAATACATTTACGTCTGGAGGTATTGTTTCTTTTAGTTCTTTGAACATGTGTGGTAACTTCTCTGAAGTCTTTGTTATGCTCAATATCTGGGCCTTCTCTCAGCCTGTTTCTCTTGTCTGCTTTTAAAAACTTGTTCTGTGTATGTGTTCTAGTTTCTTTCTTTCTTTTTCTTGAGTGTCTTGTAATGTTGTGTGTGAAAAAAGGAAGCATTTTATTAAATAGGTGATATATTGTAGTGATGCTGGATATTGATCCACACACCCAAGGCATCTTCGTTAGCTTGTTTATTTGTGTAATGACATGACCGGACAATTGTACTGAAGCCAGTTGACCCCGGAATGTGACGTCGCTGATGTTGCTCCTCAGAGGGTGACCATCAGAGACAATCTTAGTCCCCGGGCAGACAGTGGTTTCAGCAGTGCTCTCGCACTCTTTCTCTGATCCCTCCATGAAGCTGCCTCCCTCTGTTGGTAACACAAATAGCTCTTAGGCACCACTCTTTTCTGGTTGATTGCTCTGTTGTTTTTGACCATACCATGGAACATAAATTTAGTCTGACCCAATTAAATTCCAGCCCTTTACAAGAGGATTTTCTGAGGCCAGTCTTTGAAGTGTATCCTGCCCATAGGAGACCTCTTCTTAGCTGTGTCTTCCTTTGGTTCTCTCTGGTAATGTTGTCATGCTGCGGGTTGGCTTGTTTTGCTCCTTTGAAGGTATCAGCCACCCTTTAATTGTTCATAATTAAAGTCTAATTGTATTTCCTTGAGGGTGCCCTAAAACTTGAACTTCTCCATGCTGTTTTCTAAATAAAATCAGTTTCTCTGGGCAGAGCTTGGAGTGTTCTGCCCTTATAGTTTGTCGAGGCTTGTTCTTAAGTTTAGTTTGAGTTGCCTCATGCCCTAGGGCTAACTGACCCTGTTTCTCAATGTGGCCTTTCTGGTGCTGTACTGAATGTACAACAAGCTCTCTCAATTGTTAGAATTTCAATGTCTCCCCACCCCATTAAGCTCCAGTTAAGTTCTTCAGGTCACGGTGCCCCATTGGTTGAACTTTGGCTGGCTTCCTTACTCTAAGGATGTATACCTTTGTGTTTAAAGATTCAAGGAGAACCCTGTACAGATTTTCTAAACTCTCTCTGTTTTGTTTTCTCCTCTCTGCTCTCAAATTCCAGTCACCTCTGTATTTTCAAACCCTAATCTTTGTCACCTTACCTCAGCAAGAATAATATATTCTGCCTGGGTTTCCTCATAATGTCTGAAAGGACCTCCAGGCAGAAAGCTGAAGCAATCCTAGGGATTACTTTATTCATTTTCCTTCTATGAGGTATCATTTCCTGTGCTTTCCTCTGTCTGATGTCTAAAAACAGTTGTTTTATATCTTTTATACCAGTATAGCTATACAGGTATGTCCGGAAGTAATAGTCTTATGTCATCCAAACTGACAGTTTAAGAAGTGAAAGTCCTGTCCATTTTTTTAACTTACGGTTTTCCTTATTTATTGAGTGAGTACCTCAACAACCCAACAATTTGACCCTTGTCTGTTGTATTAGCTGTCATTTAAAAAATATCATTTACCTTTACTTTCTGCTGCTTTTGGGATCTTTACATTTCAATTCTTATATAACCAAATCTGCTTTTAAAAATTCCTTCCAAATTTATCTAAGTTTCATGGACATTTGGGGTTGGAAGGGGCTTCACTTTTTCTCTATTTAATTGTAATTCTACTGAGATTAGTTTTGGCATATAAGATGGTTTTACATCTTTCATTCTAACTTTCTTCAAATTATTTGTGGAAAAAGGTGTATAAATATGTACGTTAAATATATATCTCAGCAAAGTTGTTCCATATTATCAGTTGTTTTAGAATTAATGCACATTAATCTTGTATTATAGACTTAAGGTCATTCTTGGATGGTAGAAAATTTATACAAATCATACTATATGCTTCTATTTCAAAGATAAAATATACTTAAAATCAATAGAAATGGAAATGAGGGTATAAAGACCAGGACAAGCACTAAGAGGCAAAGCAGCAGGCCAAGGTGGGCAGTTCTAATTTAAGGCGACATTTAAAATGACCAGACTTGCAGTGAAATGCCTACATTTGAATTCTAGGTCTATTGCTTACAACCTTGTGAACTTGAACTCCACTTTCTAGCTTCTGGTTAAAGTGAAATCAGATGGTGTGGGTAAAGAAGTTCCTGACCCATCAGACTGTGGCCACTATCATGGTTGCGATGATAGTGATGACAATCAGAAAGATAAAAACAGTTTGATGCAATTTGAGGGACGTGGGTGGGTAAGGGTGAAGGAGTATAGTCTGGCTGAGGTCTCCTTATAGAAAGTTAGTAGGCTAGTGTGAACTAGGTACATGCAAGCATGATTTCGTATGTAGGTAGGCAGGTAGGTAGCATTGTTACGGGTTCCCTTACATCCATCTCTTTCTGCTTATTGTTTGAGTTACCACGCAGGGGTGGGCAGAAGGAGGTGTACAGTTGTAAGGATGTGAAAGAGTCTATTATTGTATTATTATTTATAAACTGTTGTATTGTTTGTTTGTATTATGACTGTAAACCACATTCAGTTCCTGATTTTTGCACAGGTCAGTAAGCACTGAAGCATTGGGTGGGAAAGCAGATAAAAGGCAGAGAGAAAACAGGAGCCAGTGCTCTGGCCAGTTTATCTGCTCTCCACAGGCACATGTCAACTAGATCAGACCAAAATGGCTCGCTCTTCCTTTGCTGAAAGGAGGTTTGTAGTGAAAATACACTGTAATAGGAGGAAGGGTTACGGAATTGAAATCCCCTTTTCTCCACTGTTGAGTTGTGTGATTTGGGGCAGGGTTCCTTCTATTCTTTGGTTTCTATTTTAGTGTTAAGACCTGCCACCCAAGGGCCAGAGAAAGTCCTGCCATGTGTATGAGAGTTCATTCATTGACTACGTTTTAATCAAATCCTTACTGAGTGGTTTCTGTGTGTTAAATACTGTGTTTGGTGCTGGGGACACAGAGCTTGCCCTTGTCCTTACCTTCAAGGCACTTGTTTAGAGAGGTGGCCAGAATTAAACAAGTGTGGATAGTGAGTGCTTCAAAGGAAAAGTGCAAGGTGACAAGGATGGTACGGAGTGTAGGCCAGGGATTGGCAAATAATCTCTGTAGTAGGACAGATAGGAAATATTTTAGGCTTTGTGGGCCAACGTGCGAAATGGAGTAACTGTTCTTGCCAAAAAGCCAGTAGTCTTTCTCACGTTTAAAAATAAAAACCATACTTAGGTCACATGGTCCTTACAAAAACAGATGAAAGCTATGGTCTTCTTACCCCCGCACATTGATGTTTCTCTCCCTCTCTTTCTTCCTCCCTACCCCACTCTCTAAAAATGAATACATACATAAAAACCTTTAAAAATTTATTTGTACTTAATATAACCAAAGGCATAATATTGTCTGTGAACACACCAACTTATTTGGAGAGCCCCACAAAAGGAATCAGATTCAATTAGAAAAATATATCATCACCCTTTAAAACTTACAATATTAATGACATTGCAGAACACAAAAACCAATGTTTTTTTCCCCTTTTAAATGATGCTTAAATGCATTTAAAATAATCTGAATTTTATTGATTCTATTAAAAGCCTATCCTAATATTTTTATTCAAACATTCCTATAGATACCTCTAAATATATATATATATTTTTTCTTTTTTTGCAGTTACACCAAGAAGTAGAAAAGGACAAAAAGTCTAAGTGCATTTAATTTGACTTTATCAGATATTTTCCTTATTCTTTCTCCTTTACTCTCCTTTTCTCTTTCTCTCTTCTCTCCCATTCTTCTAATCATCTCAGTGTCCTGACTTTTCCTGGTCACATTTTATTTAAACCAAGAAAAAAAGCTATGACTGGAAAAATGCCAAAGATCTAATCAAGGAGTTGTCAATAATAGCCATGTGACTTAAGCTATAAATCACTTAGGATTAAGCATTGCCCTTCATCTGAGTATGAAATTTCCAATGCCAGTTATTTGTTATCTGCCAATGCAGATTAAAATGTCTCCTTCCCAGGAGATCTTTCAGAAACTATGGGTCTCCTCTGTAAGAGCAGTTGGGCAGCTGCCTGCCTGAGGACAGCCGGGTGAAGCTGCTGACATTGCTGGGCCCTCTCTTCCCTAAACACTTGCATCCATTTCTACATCATATCCAGTCAGAGAGCGAAAGTTTAGTGAAGCCATTATGTGTTGCATTTTAAGCAGAATGCATTTTTAATGGGTTAGAGCAATACTTTATGTAATATCTTTATATGGTGTATGTATACATTATATATATATATATATACATACTCATATTAAATATATACATATATATACACTTAATTTGTGTATATATCATCTCTCTGTGTGTGATTTTTCATCTGAATGTATTTAACAAAGTGAACTAAGAGCCTGTCTATGAAATTTCTGTTATTAAAATAGTAATAGCAAATATTTACTAAACATTTGCAAAGTTCAAGCACTAATTCCTTTACTTACATGTGTAATCTCACTTGACTTTTTCACAGTCAGTTCATGCAGTAAGAAAATCATTATTTCCTTTTACAGAAGAATTTCTAAGGCACACATATATTACATGTTATAAACCCAAAGCCACACTATTTGTTAGTGGGAAGAACAGAATTGAATAAAGCTTCTGTTCTTAAACACTGTACCATCTCCTTTCTTCATAAAGTTTTCATAATTTATAGCTCTGTATTACTTTGTGTATCTTTCATAATGTCCACTCCTCCACCCCACCCCCATGACTGGGTTCACGAGAGATTGCCTTGTTTACTGATGTATTCCCGAGGATGGTGTTTGGCACACAGCGGGAAAAAATACATAAATATCAATTGGAAAATGAATGAGCAGTATTCTACAAGCATGATGTTGTATAGCAGTAGTGCCAAGGACAATATTTCTATCTTATTTTGTAGATTACAAAGCATTTCTATCAGTTGCCGGGAACCACTCCCTTTGTAGAGCTGGAGGGGAGCTGACAGAACTTTGGAATATTTCATTGGCCTAGTAATGCCAGCTTCCACCAGGATTCCTAGCTTTGCTCCATCTGTAGCCTCACCCTCAGAATGAGGGTCCGTAGTTTTCCAGATGAGCCTCCTACCTCCCCTATTTATTGCTATTTTCATGGAATTCTTCTTTATTTCCTAATGATAAAGAGAAGCAAATAATGTTCTTCCTCTTGAGGGATATCATCTAAAGCTTTTCTTCTTTTCTTTCCCCAAGTAATTTTTAATTTACCTTAATGATCATTATATCATTATATCATTATCAGTCCTCACATTGTTTATTCAACATTTTTCACATTGTATATGATGTATTAGCTCATTTAATTCTTATATGAACCCGATGAAAGATATTGTTATCCCCAATTTTTAGATATTGACACAGATCCAGAAAAAACATTTTACGTGTATGTCAGGATCAAGCAGCTGGTTAGTCTGCATCCAGAGTGCACAACCTCAATGCCTGCGTGACTATAACTGCCAACTTGGGTGACCCCTCGCCAGTATGTATTGTGTTGAGAGTATCCTCTGCCATCCTGCCCTTTCCCTTCCCATTTTTCACTCTTCTCATCCTATCTTTCTGCCATTACTGGTCTTCCTTTATTGTTTCTTAATTGCCTTTCACTCTGCTACTATTTAACAAACTTTATATCTACTGTGCAAGGCCCCTCATGACCCTAAGAGTGAGGGACATCCATTTTATCTTCCCTAGCTGCTCCTCTTGTCCTAGCCCTGCAACTCCCTGCCAAGTGGTTTCAAAGTTGAGAAATATATGAGTCAAACTGATTCCTAACATCTAGTTGCTTACAGTCCTGCGAGAGAGATATATAGACAATGCAATAATAACAATAGTAAAAACATGTGTCATATGCTTTCTGTGGGTAATGTATTATGGGGCTGGATTCAATTCTGTTCTGTACTCAGCAGCATTTGCTGAATGCTAATCAGATCACTTGATTGACTACTTATGAAGGAAGTAAATACAATTTGCTTGTGTGAAAGGACAATCACAATTGGGAAAAAACCAAAATGGACGTGTTTACTGCTATGGGAAGTGCTATTAAACAAATACAACTACTTCTCTACCTCATTTCTCATTTTCTCTCAGTCTTGCTTTCACCAAATCACACCATCACCCCTATAAATATTCAGACTTGTCCCAGACTGTGTTTTTCCATAAACTTAAGCTAATATATAGCTTTTCCTCCCGTTTTGATTTTAACACATTTGTGTTTATCCTTGAGTTGAGTACTGATTCATAGAAAAGGGATATATGTCATTTTCTTGGAAAAACTCATGATTTTTGGCAAGACTTGTGGGGACAGCTGTAGGAATCAAGCTAAGGCAGAATATTGCATGTTAATACATATATATTGGGATAGAGTTCAGGAAAAGGAGAGTCACACCATAAGCTTCTAGAATTACAAAATAAGCTTTTGACTATGAGCAACTCTTTTTAAATTTTTTTTTTGGCTCTGTGGTTACCTAACATTACCAAACCACACAACCAGGTATTTAGCGTATCCTGTACATATTTTTGAATCCTCGTAAATGGGTTTGTGGAAGGCACAGGGGAATCATTTCAAGTGGGGGACTCTGGCATTTATAAACGTTGTCCCATGTTGGCCATTCAGACAAAGTAATTAGTGCTTATGACTACGGAGTCTGGAGTGTATGTGATGAGTTGTATTAATTGGGTGTGAATTGATACTGGAGGGTAAGGAAAGATCATTTCTCCAGCTAAGTACACATGGCCAGTAGCTGCAACTATTCCTCAGACCAAGCCATTAGCCTCATAAAAAGTAACTTATTAAGTGCTTATTTGCACATCACACTATGCTACATGCAGAGCCAACCAGCTCTCAGAACCCACAATCTTGTGTTAAAACATCAACGGAAGCACATTGAAATTGACAAAAGTTTTATCAGGGCAAACATCTATTTGAATTGAGTTGCATTGGAACAGCAGGAGCTAAAAGAAAGGCTTTTTTGGAGCAGTCACGGAAGAGAGCAAGGACATTATTTGACTGGCGACAGCTCAGGTCCTTCCTTTACTTGGAAAAGCCTAGTTGGTTGGCTGTTTGCCTTTGGTTGCTCCTGAGTTTCAGTTGCTTGACCTTGAAGTATTGACAGAAATTGGCTCTGGCTTGGGTGTTCGTTTGCTTGTGCAGGCTGCCTGTGTGTTGGAACCCCCTTCAGTCTGATGGCATCCTTGTTTAATTGCTTTAACACTTGACAGGTGTAATCTACGCGGCTTATAAGGAAAGAGCCACCAAACTTCACATGGGCTGAAGAGCTTCAAGTAAAGACTTTTGCGTATTGAATACCTTTTTTCAAGGAGAAACCAATTGGGATCTCATTTTCTTTGTTTAGACGTTCCAAATAGCTCCATAGTTAGGAGGCCCTGTGAGCTTGTTGATGTATATAACTGATCAAAATGTGGAATTGACCCAAACTAAACTCTCCTTAAGCTGTGGGAGACATGTATAGCAGTACCATGGACAAGAATATCTCTGATGCCAAATTTGACCTGTTTCCATTGGGTCCAGAGCACCTGCAGGAAGCTAGGGTGAGAAAAGCTAAATAATTTCATCAGTTGAATGAGAAACCCTTCACTTCTGGTTGGATTCAGTAAGGATAATTTCTCAGGGCATTCCCATAGGAAAGATACCAAAACTTTGATGAGCACCTGTCATGTCCCAGGCTCTTTGTGGGGAATTTATATAATCCCAAGGGAGGGCCTTTCCTTTGTTTTAAAATGAGTATACTAGCATTCATTCAGTCCCTCAGTCATTCCTCCATTTATTTATTTTAGACAGTAGAAAGAATCAAATAATTGTCTGTAAACAGTTTGGCATTGTGTCTGGCACAGACGACATTTTTAGTTATCTTTCTCTTCTTTTATTCAGCTATTTTACCCATCTCTTCTTGCTTTTATTATATTCATACCCCACCAAAGATGCTTTGCTGTGATGTTCTGGTCCTGTTTAGACTGGGTGCATAAATGCTTCTCAGAGATGGTGACTCTATTTCATCAGCATTATTTTCAAGGCAATTCCTCAATGAGGCCCATCTTCCTCTTCATTCGTCTCCTCCTTTTAATATTATGGAATGGAAATTCTACCACAACCAAAGGCTAGACCCCTGATACCTATCACTGGGACTATTGAATTTCCTCCCAGGTCTAACAGCTTTGTTCTCTTGCAATCATACTCCTCTTTGCTCTGAGAGAAAGCTCTCCAGAATACAAATTTGACTCTAGTCTCTTGTTTAATACCTTTAATCACCTATAATTTCTTACAGGTAAAGTCCAGATCCCCCAGCCTGACATACAGGACTCCTCATGACCAGACCCCTACCTTCCTCCCGAGACCAGTAGAAGTCAGCTGCTCCTATGGAGGTTGCATGTTCATGAACATGGGTGACCTTGTGCTTCTATGACTGCACTCTTGCTTACGCAGGTCCTTCTGTTTTACCCCTTCTCTCTTTTTCCTTATCTTCTTCATCTAGCCAACTCTGTGTATTCTTTCATGAAAAGCTTACACTTCACTTCCTTCTGGTAGCCTAAAGGAAGCTTAGATACTTTCCCTTAAGGGTTTCTTACCACTCTCTGTTCTGATCATTAGGAATCTAGGATGTTGTATTCCAGCCATGCATGAGTGCTTGTTACTCTCACGGTATAGCCCACAGGTTAGCAAACTTTTTCTGCAAAGAAAAAGAAACCTTTTCTACTTTTTCAGTAACTGTGGGGCATATAGCCTCTGTCTCTTACCCACCAGGGTAGCACAAAAGCAGCCAGCTACAATGCATAAGTTAATGTTCTTGACTATGCTGCAATCAATCTTTATTTTCAAAAAATAGATGGCTGGCCAGGTTCAGCCTGTAGGTTATAGTTTGTCAATGCTTGATAAAGAAAACCATGTCTTATGTTTTTTAGTATCTCCAGCCGCTAGCATGGGGCCTGGGACAGAGGGGTTGCTCAATAAATGGTAATTGAACGGGGAGTGGGGAGTGTGTGAGCCCCTCCAAAAATTCATGTGCCAAGTACTTGTTCTTATTTGTATTCGCAGTACAGTCAGGTGGCCATTAAACATTTTCAGTTTTGTATCCAGCAGGTGTGCTTCATTTGAGGACTAGAAGCGAGTCGGTACTTACTAATTTGTCAGGTCACACTCTAATAAGGAGATCCATGCATTCTGCCTGAGCATTTGAAGCTTCATGCTCATTTTCTCAGGTATCCCATTGTTCACAGGCCTTTTAGTTCTCCTTGAAACCAGCCACAGTGCTGACTGTGACCTGTTTATTGAAAGCTGTGTAACTAAGTACAGTAATAGAATTTTTCAATCAATACCCAATTGTAGCAGGAGCCAGTGGAGAGATTTCAGGGCAGCAGTAACATGCTGCGATAAGTTGGTGTCACTAACAAATCACGCAGCAGAGAGAAGTGTTAATTGAGTGCCATCAATCACACATGTGGGCATTGGGCCTGAAATTTGTCGTAGAAGCAACAGTGCCGCATGATGTACATTTGGTTGTGTAAACTCAGACAGCAAACACATCTCAAATCTGCTGAATGACCCTCCGCTGCTCTAGGTCACTCATAGCTTTCCGCTTTGCCCCCATTCAAAAACTTAACAGCCTCTTCATAATCATCCTGGGGTAGTTGATTCCAAGAGGCAATATAGCCTAAAAGAGACTTGGAAGTGACAAGATCCAAAATTCAAATTTCACCCGTTCCACCTACTCACTGTTTTGCATGTGAGTGAGGTTGCATTCAGATCAAGAGCTTTTCTCTCTTCACCATGGAGATTACGCCAGATGCCTCATCACAGCGCTTCAGTGCGTTTCAGGCAATACTGAGGCTGTGCAGATGCCGTGCCATGATAGTTGTTGTGTTATGAACACTTCAGTTATTCGGCTTCTCTAGGGAATAACGTGTCAACTCGAAGTGACTTTCCATTACGTGCCAGAAGTTTAATTTTAACATTTTTTTAGAATGCGTTTCTCAAAGATTGCGCAACGAACTAACTGCTTTATTAAGCAAAGAGTTGATGCCGATTTAAACCCATTGTTGCTCCGAGTTAACGTGGGGAATTGTGTCAGTTGCGGTGTTGTGGTTATAGGTGCTGTTGGCTGGGACTCACCTACGATCATGCTTGGGCTTCCTAAGTAGCTTGGCTTTTGCCTTCTAGAGAATTCCAGTTGGCTACTTTAATGAAAGCGGTTTGCCTCTTTCTCACAAAGGTAAAGTGCAGACTCAGAGAATTACTTAAAAAATGCTGTCGTTGGAAGAAATAGTCAACACCTTTGAGTTCCATCTCTTCTTTGAAAGGAGGGAAGCAAGAGCCCAAAAGTGTAAGGTCTTGCTCATGATTGTACAAAAAATGAATGCCAAAGCTTACACCTGGTCCCTGATCTCCTGGTGGCATTAGCCGTGATGGACATTTGCATAGATCTTTATAGTTTCCAAAGCATTTGTTTGTCAATATCTTATTTGGACCTCTCTGAAACCGTGTGATGTTGACAAGGTGAAATGGAGGCTAGTCGCTCCATTTCAGGTGTGTGACTTTTCTAAGGTCCCTCAGCAAAAGGTCAGAAATCGATGATAGGGACACGAACTCGCATGTTCTGACCATTGGTCCTAGTTCATTCTAGGCCATTGTATTTTATGCATCTAAACTGTGCCTCGTCCACCTAGACCCAAAACCAGTGCTGCGTGACTTGACTTAGAGGGCAGTGCAGCTTTGCTGAACGCTCTAAATTATGCTTCTAAAAAGGTGTCTTTTCATGTTCTTCATGTTCCAGAGCCGCTCTCACAATGTGGCTGTTGGTGCGCTCTGAGTTGTGCACTGCACTTAATGCCTTATCTCCAAAGCCTGTACCCCAAAAGCAGCAATACAGACACCTTTGTATCATAACAGTTTTGCCCACTTGTACTTGGTTAACATCTGCCTCCAGCCTCATCTCCTGTCACTTTCGGTTCCACAAACATTGAATTAGTTGAAGTTCGGAATACGTGGGAGTCTGTTTTTGACTCTGTTAGTAGAAAATACTTCAGGTGGAAGTTATGTTAACCCAACTCAGACTGGCAGAAGCACAGCAGGGAATGGCTCCTGACATTAATGATAGAGGACAGACCAGGCATTGCTAGACTGAAGGTTCCCAAATGTCTATGAGGAAAACCTCTCTCTCTCTCTCTCTTCCCATTCCTTCAGCCTGAATTTTCTGTGTTCAATTTCTTTCCCAGGCAGATGATGACTGGCAGTTCTAGACTTACGCTAGCCAAATGATTCCATTGGAATGAGAGGGCTTCCTACCACGCCTAACCCCACCATAGTGTTTCAGGTTGAATTGGCTTAGCTATATTTGTCCATGCTGAGAACTTGGATGTACAATGGACACAACCCAAGCCATGCAAACTGAGAGTAGGGATAAGAGGGATTCCTGAAATAAAAAAAGGATAACCTTGTATAATAATAATAGAGAGTGGATTCTGAGCAGGCAAAAACAGAAGTGTTTAGTACATATACTAAAGTGCTCGTTTCTATGTTTACTCTGCTAAAATGTCTTGCTCCATTTCATTCACCAAACAAACTTCTGTTTATCCTTCTAAACCCTGCTTGTAGGCCATTTACGTGAATGATTTGGGGGTAGTTTAAGCCCTGTAGTTTCCCTTTCCTTGTCAGCAACACGGCATAGCACAGCATAGCATAGCAATGATCAAATTGCTAGTTGTGGACATTATCTGCCCAGTTCATGCCAAGTGCTTCCCACAACCTTTGGTGAGAATGAAGTGCTCTGCGGATGTTGGCAATGCATTGCTGCTGCTGGTGCTGGTGTTGGTGCTGCTGCTGGTAGGTGCTGGTGTTGCTGGTGATGCTGATGCTGGTGCTGGTGCTGCTGCTGGTGGGTGCTGGTGTTGCTGGTGGTACTGGTGCTGTTGCTGCTGCTGACGCTGTGGTATTTAGAGAGACACCACAGTGAAGAAACACAAAGCATAATGGAGGCCCAGAGAGCAGCTGTGGTGCCATTAGGGAGTTAATCAAATGTGGAAGGGACTTGTGAGTGGGGACCAAAAGGAAGGGAAGCTGTGAGTCACATAAGCAACTTGAAGAAGAATATTCTAGACAAAGGGAACAGCCAATGGAAAAACCCTAAAGTGGGAGAGAATTGGCTTGTTTGAGAAATAACATTATAAGGAGCTATGAATCAGAGGTGTCATTTCCCTGAAGATATTCAATTCTAACTTTAGTAGAATTATAGACACACATAACATTAAGCACTGAGTCATTGTCGTGAGCAAGAAATTCTATTCATGCCCTGGCTGGTAGCACAGTGGATAAGGCACCAGCCTGCGAACCCAAAGGTCGCAGGTTTGATTCCCCAGCCAGGGCACATAACCAGGTTGCAAACCAGGTCTCCAGTCAGGTCTGTGGCTGGAGGCAGGTGAAACGCAACCATACACTGATGTCTCTCTCCCTCTCTGCCTCTCTCCCTTCCCCTCTTTCTAAAAATGATGAAATAAAATCTTAAAAAAAAAAAAAATGAAATTCTATTCATTTAATCTTCCTTCTTGAAAGTTTAGAGCCAAGCCAAGCCAGGGTTTTTTCCCACAGAGCTCTGGGAACCTGAGTACAGAGTACTTACCATGTACTTTACCCTGATGGTGGTACTAGGGACCCCTGTGACAAGATGTGTCTGGAAGAAATGCCCAGGTTTGACTTGAGATAACTGGTTCACAAGAAGATTAAGCTCTTCAGAGCTTGGAGAGAATGGAGGAAAAGGTTTATAACCCTTCCAGATAGAGCCAATGGTGAGTGGCTGAGCGGGGAGCATTACAATGACCCCATTTGACTGGGAGTTCAGAAGCAGGGCGAAGTCTTGCTCTGTTACTCAGGTTGGACTGTCTTCTGGAAGATGTATTTTTTCCTGTTTAGAATTAGGTCTTTTTTTTCTTAGCTGGAGTCATTTAGATCACATTAGGAGGTAGAAATATGATCAATCTATTTCCTGAAGCTTGGTTCTATTTCTTCATTAGGGTGAAACTTAGAACATGAGGTGAATTACAGGAATAGGACAGAACATGTTAGAGTGAAGAATGTTCTTTGTATTTGCATCCCTTTCATTCAGCCATTAAACACACGCTGTCCATTTATTTGACATCTACCAAGCCTTGTTCTGGGTACTAGAAGAAATACAAAAATGAGGAATTCAGGATTCTTGCTCATTTGTAAGCTTGATACCCAGTAATGTCAACAATATGTGATGAAGAGCTCCACCACTCAACAGCTCTGAATTTAAGGAGCTATTTGTCCTTTTGAAGCCTCTATGTCCTTATTTATAAATTGGAAATAATAATGGCATCTATCTTATAATTGGGGTTGGGATTAAAAGACAGTAACAGTGTTAAGTGCTTAATGCACTATCTGGATATAGTAAATGCACAGTGATTTTTCTAAAAGCTATGATTACAGCAAAAGTTTGGGGTAACCAGAAGAAATACTTTTTTTTCCCTGTGCCCAGGACAATCCCTATAGAAGGGATGTCGTTTGAAGTAGGTATTAGAAGGACGAATGATAAATAGGGAAGAGCATTACAGGATGGAGAATTATGCAAAATACTACGAGGTGTTCTAGGGAAGATATTTATGGTCAAATTAGATAAAACTTGTTGAGAAGCATTGATAGAAACTTACAGAAAGCCTTTTTGAGGCATGCCAAGCAAGGCTTCTGTGGATGAGGATGAAGCACCTTCACACGACTTCAGGCAAAGGAGGGAGGTGTTTGGAAATGATGTGTGTCTGAACAACTAGCAATGAGGGGATTATGGAGGAGAATTCTGTATTCAACCTACAACTCTTCGATGGATGTGAAGAGAACACAATGAGAGGGATGCATTATTTTCGCTTTGAAAGCAGGAGGCACACATGTGTGGTTTAGATGACTCTAAGAGATGAAATTCACCACTCATCAGTGGCGTTATGTTATAGCAGCCAGCAGCATTAACATGCCTGAGAGTAGTCAACCTGTTCACGCTCCGTATAGTCGCAGGGAAATGTAATTCACCAGCACCTGCCTGAGTCTGTTTGGCAGTTATTGGAAGCATCTACCTTAGTTTTATTAGCATGAAAAACTGTTCAGGAAATGTATTGCATTAAGGAAAGATTTTACTAAATCCCCAGAAAATGGTTTGGGAGTTTCATAGTGTTGTTTACTTCTTTTTTGTTGTGGTGGTGGTTGTTTTTATCCCTACAATGCCTTGTCTTACTCTGAAATGCCTTTCTTTGGGGGAAAAGAACAGAAAAAAAACACATAGAACTTAGTCTATTGCATTTGCTTGGTAGAATGTTATCCTTTTTAGTTAGCAGTAAACCAAGCATACAGATTGGCTTTGATTGTTTAAGATTTTTAATGTATATGTAGGATTATCTTTGATGGTAGAGGTGCCATTTTGTGTTTGTTGCCTGCGTAATGAAACAGTGTAGGTTTCGGTATATTATTCTATTATAGTTTAGCTTGATGTTCTGTTGTAATGAACATCAGTCTGAGGTCCTAGGTTGGTCAATATGCTGTTGGTGTGATTCTGATTGTAGCAATCCCTATGAAACCAATAAAACTAACATGAATTGAGTTGTCCTTTCCTTATATATTTCACAATCTGCTGGATTATAATCATTACCATTGACCATGCAGGCCTTGAAACAAGACTTAGTCTTTTCACCAACTCTCTTGACATAGCCAGCAGGTTTTATAAACCTGATAGACAGGGGGATGTTTCTACAGTCATGCCCAGAAGGTTGCTACTATGAGCTCAGGTATCTCCTAGTCTGAGAACTTGTATCACCTACTATCCTCTCTTGTCATGTGCTCTTCTCATCTTCATGTTGAGATCTGTCATCCGTCCTCAGCTTCTACTTTCTGACACATGGCTTCTGCTCCTAGACGGTGATCTCTACCTCTTACTTCCCTTCTTTCGTTTCTACTTTTCTCAAGTTTTCAGCTTTTGTATCTAGTGGTCATCAAATCCTTTTATTCCTAAGTTCCTAACACAATGAAAACACACTTTGGATAATAATTTTATTTTATTTTTCTGGCAACCTAGGTGTTTGTTGTCTGTGTTCACTGCTTGGATGCTATGCACTCCAGCATGCTCTTGGGTGTGGTATCATTGGACGTGGTAGCATTCTGGATGTCAGAGGTTCATGATTCCACTCTTGAAAACAGCAAATAGGAAATGATAGCACTATGAATGGCTAAAAAAAGAAAGAAAGAATGTAACTATTGAGGTAGACTTTACTTAAGAGCTTAAAACCACTAATGTTAGGCCCTGGCTGGTGGCTCAGTGGATAGTCAGGTGCTGGCCTGCAAACCCAAAGGTCTCTGGTTTGATTCCAAGCCAGGGCAACATAATTAGGTTGCCAAGCCAGGTCTCCAGCCAGGTCCGTAACTGGAGGCAGGTTAAAGGCAACCATATGTTGATGTTTCTCTCCCTCTCTGCCTCTAGCCCTTCCCCTCTCTCTAAAAATAATAAATAAAATCTTTAAAAAGAAACATTAATGTTGAACAACAAACTTTTATTGTTATGGTTAAGAATTCTCCTCCGTTGCCTAATGCATATGTAATCCACTTGTATTATACTTTCTGTTACGTTGGAGAAGAAAATAGAAGCTAAAGCATCTGTAAAAAGCTACTGTTTGAGGCAAACACCTGAGCATCTTCTCTCATGATATGAGGAAGCTTAAATGACCTGGTGAGAGTCAGCTAAATCTTCTGCTGGTTTAACAAGTCTACTTTATGATCTGTAATTAATTTATTCAATAAGAAGTTATTGATTATGCACTATGTGTCAGGAGCTGTGAATGGAACTGAAAACAGAGTGATGAAAGACATGATCTATATGCTTGAGAAGCTCAGACCTATTGGGTCAAACAGATCACTACCAAGACAGTTAGAGGACAGTGTGGTGTAAGTGCTATGATGAAGTGTGCCCAAGGAATAAAGTCCTCAGAGACGTCAATACCTGTTGAGGATTTTTATCAGAGTTTGAGCCAAAACTGATGATAGTTGCTGGGGAGCAAGATCTCAGATTCCTTGCAGAATAACAGTTTTGCAGTGTCTGTTATGTATTCAGAACTAAGGAGAAAAATGTAAGGGTTGGGTTACAGGATGGTTAAGATTATGTGCTCTCAAGGGTGGTTATACCATCAAAAGATATTATTTCTGAAATTTCAAAGGTGTGTTAACCGAGATGCACAAGAAAAATGGACAGAGCTTGCTTAAAAGCCTTTCATTAAAGAAGTTATAGGCTTGGGATGTGGTTACCCCAGGCCATTCCAAGTTAGGAATTTATGATTAATTCCATTACTCCGTTTTTGTCCACGGGGGGAATAAAAGATGGGACCTGTAGCCAGTTGAATAGTGGCCCCCCCAAAAGATAAGTCCAAGTTCTAACCCCTCATACCTGTGAATGGGACCTTATTTGGAATAGAGTCTTTGAAGTTCTAGTTAAGGATGTTGTGATGATACCAACCTGGATTTACACTGGGACCTAAATCCATTGACTCGGCATTATTAAGAGAGGGATGACGGGGAGATTTGACAGAGGCACACCGGGCAGGTGCCATGAGACAAAAGCAGAGATCGGATCTAGGAAGCTGCAAACAGGGAATGGCAAGCAAGCAGGTGGGTAGCCCCTGGAAGCCTGGATGGAGGCCTGGAGCCACCGTTCTCCCTCAGAGCCGCCTGGAGGAACCAGCCCTGCGGGCAACTTGATTTCCGATTGTGAGAGAGTAACTGTCTGTTTTAAATCTGTGGTAGCTTGCTACCACGGAAACCAGGGCAGGCCTTTTAACGTGGACTGGAGTCCCAGGGTGGAACAGGGTCATCCATCATAAAATGCTTCCCAGTGTGGGGAACTTCAGCTGGGACCTTCAGGCCAAAGGGAAGTTACCCAATTTACCAATGGGGAAAACAATTACAGGCAGAAAACATACATTTAAATGCAGCCCTTTATTAGGGCCAGAAAAAGAAATCTCCTTAGTTCCTAATTCTGTAGAAGACAAGAAGCATGCTGCTTACTTAGTATGTCTCCTCTTGCCAAAGATCTCGCCTCCACTACACAGCCCACCTTTTCCATAGAGTCACTGACTTCTCTCACCTCTCCACTTCCACAGCTCTGGTTGAGGGGCCTTCCCATTTGAATTGTAATAGCTTTCTAACGGGTCTCTTTTCATGATAGCCCGTGCTGTATTTTCCGCTATACAGCAGCCAGAAATGTCCAGTGAAAACTTTGTATGATTCTTTAGCACAAAAGATTCTAATGGATTTTAATTTCATTCAGAGAAAGAAAAAGCCCTTCAGCCCCTTGGAGAACTGACCATCTATGAGCTTTCTGTTGCCATCTCTCTCCTATGGCTCAGCTCCTCACTTGACCTCTCCGCAATTCCTGGATATACTAGGAATGGTCCCATGTTCTCTTTGCCCAGGACATTCATCACCCCACTATCTGTCTGGTCTCTGTCATCTGTTTGGTTTCTGTTCAAATGTCAGCTTATTAGGACTTCCGAGGACTACCCTAAGTATACTGTTCTCCAAACAAGTCTTATCTCCTTACTCTGCTTCAGTTTTCCCCATAGCGCTGAACTGTTATCTATCTGAATTGTCTGTGCTTTTGTTTATTGTTCCTTTTCCCTTCACTAAAAGATAAGCTTCATAAGATCAAATAAGATCAAGGACATTACTTGCTCTGATCACTGTTCTATGCTAACTGCCTAGCAGAGTACTTGATTCACTGCAGAATTTCATTTGCTAGGTTTTGATGTGTTAACTGCCTAGCAGAGTACTTGGTGCATAGTAGAATTTCTGTTGATAGTTCGATGGTTGAACAAATCTTAGATTTTTATTAACTGCGAACTTGACAGAAGAATAAATATGTCTGATGAGAATTGCTGTACCCATACTTCATAATAATAGTAATACTAAATAAATTTTAAGTTATAGAACAGATTTCTAAGGCCTGCAGTGGATTCTGATAATAATCCCACTTGCTTCTCACTAAAACAAATTAGCAAACAAATAATTGAAGCTGGTCCATAATCAATGTGTCTTTAATAGTAGATTTGATCCATTTGGGATCCTGTTCAGTGATGTTCTGATTCCTCATTGCCTAGTTTTTATTGCAAAGTACTTTTTAAAAAAATATTTTATTTATTATTTTTAGAGGGAGCGGAAGGGAGAGAGGGAGAGAAGCATCAATGTATGGTTACCTTTCACCTGCCTCCAGCTACAGAGCTGGCTGGAGACCTGGCTTGCAGCCTGGTTATGTGCCCTGGCTGGGAATCGAACTAGCGACCTTTGGGCTCGCAGGCTGGCACCTTATCCACTGTGCCACCAGCCAGGGCCTGCAAAGTCCTTTTTTAAAAAAAGAAAACTTGAGTCATCGTCTTCTTACTCATGTAGGGAAAGAACAGAGTCCTTAAGGCCAAATGTTATTAAATGATTTCTGCAAGCAGCTTTGCTCCTCCCGTGTGTACTCTGAAAACACTGGCTGGGGCCGTGAGAGGTGCTGTCTTTCCATCCCTCTCTCCTGGATACTCTGTACCCGTCTTCTCTTGGCTAGAATCATACTACTCTGATCAGATCCAGTGTTCTCTGCATGCTGTGGATATGGGGAACATATTTTAAACTTCTCTCCAAGAGAAGATTCCTCCCCAGCTGAGGGTCTGGGCTGGGAACAGCCCCTCAGCTGAGAGGAAAGATGGTCATCAGGAAAACTCCTTGATGGCGCCCTCTGGAAGAAGCCAGTCAGGACATCTTGGCTGGCACCGTGTGGGCTAGCCTGCTGGATAGATGAGTAACCTCAGAATGCTTGGAGACCTGTGCCTGGTGGATAGGGCTGGGGTGCAGAGTGGCAAGGGAGAGGTCGGGAGAGGGAGGCAACGTATCAGGCTCTGTGCCTCCTGCTTTCATGTCTCCTGTCATTTTACCTCCACTGCAACTCGCAGGAGAACCATTCAGGCCTTTACTTCACCAGTGGGCAAACTGAGGCTCAGAAAAGGTACCTTTCTTAAGGTCACACTGATGAAATCCAGGTTTCTGTGATGCCAAGGGTTGTATACTTTTTACCTCCGCCATGCGGCCTGTAAATTAGAAATAGGTTTTGAGGCACTTGAGCTTTGCTATTTCAAAAATAACATGAGCTCAAGAATGAGGGCAACTCAGGTAATAGATGAGATATAGCTGACTGTCTGGAAAGACAGGTAGCTGGGCCACGGTGAGGGAGCCGGGCCCGGCGGGTGTAGAGGTAGCATGAAAGCAGTCATTAATCAGGCCTGCTCGCCTACGAGGACCCTGAATTTTGACTTTGAAGGCAGCCCAAGGAAGGTCAAATATATGTTTTGGAATCCTCTAGTGAGCAGAGCTCTTGGGAATTATTTGCATTCTACCACAGGATAATTAATAATTCTAATTCTGAGTTCCTTGGGTTAAACCTTCAAGCCTGGAACTTTAAAAAATACATCTTCAAAAAAATAGTTCACATGACAGCCAAATAACCCTATGAATCAGAGTTTCTTTTCCCTTTAGTTCCCATGTCAGTGGATTTTTCCCCGAGTGGATTCCCCCACCATGTATGCAAATATTAACTAATAATAATAATAACAATAGTAATGTCAATAATACTCAATATTTCTGAGCCCACCTGGATCTAAGTGCTCAATTCCCAGTAACCTCTTTCTCATAACTGAATAAAGAAGGTGTTGTCTGTACTTCCTGTTCTGTCATGAAAAATGTTTCCAGATGTTTCTAGATTAGCTCCAGATTGCACAGCTAGAAAGAGGGAACCCTGAGGTTTGCACCCAGGTTGCCCATGTTTAAGGGTCTGTCACCTGACAGTCTGTGTGTCAGTCTATTAGGTACTGAAATGGGAGGGGGGGGTGCATGTTTGCTGCTAAGGTGGTTCTAAGGTAATTCTCCTTTTCATTTTCCCCTCTTCTCTTTCTCTTTTCACTTGTCCCTTATTTCCACCATCTCTCCTCTCTTTTCTACCTTTTAACCGCCCCCACCCCCCCAGTTTTCTCCCATTGGGTGGAGCTGGTCTCACTTCTCAGGCTTCCAAAGCTACCTCAGAATCCCAGACCCTGAACCTCTGTGTCCCTACTTTGTAATTCATGTTCTCTTCGGCCCATGACCTGACATCTTTCCTCTCAGTCCCCCCAACTCATTGAAAAATGAAGTTATCATTACAAATTACCTATTAAGATTCCTGGGAAGCACTTTTTAAACAAAAGCACAAAATACGCTACAAGCCTGAGACATTGTTCACGGTTCAAGATGGAGGTGGGAAATGGGGAAGCCCTGCCCAGCGCTCTGGTCCAGCCACGTTACCCAGCTACGATCGCTATAGCTTGCAGGCATAACTCACTCAAGATTTAGCGTCTAATTCCATATGGTTTTGTGCAATTACAGAATGCTTGTCCCTGGGAGAATCTGCTGCATTTCATTTCTTGAAAGTCTCTTAGACCGTGACCTTCACAGGTAATATACGCATTGGTTCCAATGTGATAGTTCAGCAGGGCACCTCTGACCCTCTCGCTCTGGGCTTTCTCCTCAGATTGCACTTTCCGGCCCCATTCCTGAGTGTTCCTGCAATTGCCGAACACCCAAGTTTGAATTCCTTTCAGAGTTTTTGTTGCAAAGATGTCATTTGACTGTTGCCTTCGCTCTTGCATCATGGCGAGTCCTGACCTGAATTCCTGAATTTTGTTTTTTGAAATTTGAGCACCATCTCCCTCTCCGTTCCTCGTTTTTAGATTTTGTCTTAATCCCTTCTCACTTTCTTTGCACTTGATCCCAGTGCTCAAGAAGCTCTCAGATTCTGCCATCGATTTGTGTACCAGTTAGGGAAGGCAGACTGCGACGAGTTTTGATCTTTGGCAAGAAAAGGCTGCATTCTGTGAATTAAGCTGGAGAGAAAAAGGCTGACAGATTTATGAAGAACTAACCTTTACTGAGAACTTTCCATGTGTGAGCACTAGGCCTAGTACTTTGCACGCACTCTCCTAGTTAATCCTGGTAATGCCTATGTGACATAGTTCTCTTGTTGGCTAATTATACAGACTTGATGCTCAAGGAGATGAAGCCAATTTCCAAAATCAGGCCTAGCTAGCTAGTGGTTTTGTAATGTATAAATGTATCAAGTCAACATGTTGCGCATCTTAAACTTACTCAATGTTATATGCCGATTCTATTCTATCTGGATAAAGCTGGAAAAAATCAGTCAGCTAATAAGGGCTACAACCACAGCTGGAACCCAGGTCTCTGTTACCAGACTCATGCTCTTAAGTGCTCACATAGTTGTGTGTGGAAGAATTATCTAGGCACCAGGTCATTTGGGTAACATATCAGTGATTTATCCCCACCAAAGTGCACAAGGTCAAGGGTGGATATTCCTCACTTGCAAGTTCTTAGCAATTGCCTATTGAATTGCTCTTTCTTTTATATGATTCTTCTATTTATAAACTGCAGGGATTTTAACCTCATAAACACTGACTTATTCAACATTTCAACTCTGACTTCCTAGGAAAAAGCCACCATCCTTATTCCAGAGGAAATTGAAATTGTGGAAAAATAAGACAGTATTGGGAATCCTAAATCCTTCATCAGGCCAGTAGGGACCAGGTGAGAAAGGCAGAGCAGAGCGGCTCCTCTGGGAAACAGCCCAAAACCTGGGTTTGTAAACCACAAGCTACAGCCACTACTCCTTCCTCACAGCGTGTCTTCCAGAGAGCCGGAGCCACTGCCCCTTCTCGTCAGGAGTGCTCCATGCTTCTGTACCTTCGTACATGCTGTTCCTGCCCCATGAGTCCAGCAGCCTTGGCCCCAGTCCGCCTGGTTATTATTTGTCTGATTCAGTTCAGACCGTGGCTCTTCTGAAGAGCTATTCTTGACCTTCCACCAGAGACAATCCTTTCCTGCTCTCTGCCATCTCTTGACCTTGTGCAAGCGGTATTGCTAGGATCTGTGAGGCACTACGTGCTCTGCACATTTCACTTCTCTGGGCCTTGGTGGTGCTCACTGTAACTGCTGCCGGAAACGTTCTTCTATTTGATAACCATGTGACTCACTCATTCTCCTCTTTCAGTCTTTATTCAAATGCCACGTTCTCAGGGGGGCCTTTCCTGATCACCCTATTTAATTACATCATTTCCCACTGGCTCAGGCCCTGTTATCCTGCTCTACTCCTTTTTCCTTTTTTTTTTTTTTTTTTAAATCACGTAGCTTGATTTTGTTATTTCATGTCTTCCTGGTAGAATGTTTTTAACTGTTCTGCATGAACCTTGGCTCTTAAAGTATCCTTGTTACAGAGGCTGCTCAGTAACTATTTGTTGAATGACTGAGGAAAGGACTGTGTGTCTTCTCACTGTTGGCACTGTTGAAAGTTTGCTCTTTGCTGTGGGGCTGTCCTATGCATGTGGGGTGTTGAGCAGTGTGCTAGTGGGGCCACCAATAGCACTCCCACGGCTGCAACAACTGAACATGGCTGCGGACATTGTCAGATGTCCTGAGGAGGACATTTTCTCTTGAGGAAGAGCCATACTGTTAGTCTCTCAGATCCTGGAGAGCGGGGATCATATCTTATTAAGGTGTCTAGTGTCTAGCACATAGTAGATGCTTGATAAATTTTTAAAGCTGATTGATTTGGCTTGATAACTGCATGTCGTATATCTACGTCAGATTTAATGATGTGGTTTTTTAGACAAGGCTATCTTATCAAACTTTTTATTTTTTCTATATGATTAATTTACTCTGTCAGCAACTATGGGTTCAATATCACTAGCATTCAAGAGGATGTAGAGGAACGGAGAGTTTGCAAAAAAACCCCACAATTCTGGTCCTTGGAAATCTCACAGTTGGGGAAGCCCATGTACAGGCCAAAAAATACCCATGCCATGCCCACTGAGTTCATTCTGTAACAGCAAAGCTCTATAACTGCCTACCTAGACAGTCAATGTTTCAGATTTGCAGGCTGCATGGTTTCCACTGCAACTATGCCCATAGAAAAGAGCCCTTTTGGAAATTTTCTTGTCAGCCTCTTTGCGCTACTAACAACGCCTCAGCTGAAGATATCAAGATTCATGTAAACGGACGCTGTGTCCCTCTCCTCAGAATGTTATGGATGAGAAGAACACGGCAATCGTAAAGAATGTGTGAAACAAGGGCACAGTTTAATCTGCAGATTCAGTGGGTTGGGAAAACAAGTCATTGAATTATGGTTTCATTTTATAAATGATAAGGAATACAGTGCAGTGCAACACAACACAAAATAACACAGTCGAAGGCAATACCATGGCAAATATCAGAGTGCGTTGCACGTGCTAAGAGTAAATATTGTATTTCTGGAGGTCTATGTGTGTACGTGAGGGTTTCTAATTTAAAACTTATTTCTTGCTGCTCAGTGTAGTAAAAAGGATCAGCAGAGCACTGTCTTCAACTAAGTAGAATAATGGACGGAACGAAAGAAAAATCTACAGGCAGCTAGCTATCCATGCGTCACACTATTGTGCCTTAAGGTAACTAGCACATCTGGGCAGTGAATGGAGGTGGGAAGGTGGAGCAAGCGGCACACAGATTCTGAACTCCTGCTTCCCTGAAAGGCTTGCTGCAGTCTCTTCTAACACTCAGTCTGTCACCTTGATGCCAGGTACAAACACCTGCTCATTTCTTTCCTCTATTCACCGCTTTTCCACAGGACAAAACCTTGACCTGAACTGTCCTGTCTCTGGTGCTTGTCTACCTGGCAAAAATCCTATTTGTCCCTCCAGGCCTAACTCAAGTGCCAGCATTGTTGTAAAACTTTGCCTCAGTCCACCAGGCACAATTAATCATGTTCTCTATGTTCTCTCAGCACGTTACTCTCATTGCTCCAGTAGCATTTGTCACATTTTATTATGCTTGGTTTTGTACATGCCACCCTCTGCTACTCGACTGTGAGCTTCTTAGGGATGGGGCCAATGTTATGCTTAGTTGTAGACTTCTTAGCAATTAGCACATGAGCTGCACACAGTAGGTGGCCAAACCTTTCATGGGGATGACTTAGTGATGGGGTTGCAACTCTAAGTTTGAATCCCAGGATGCTACTTAGTGGAGTGACCTTGACTACATCATTTAACTTCTCTACGCCAACAACTTTCTCTTCTGACAATGAGGACAACATGGTGAATGTGCAGGTACTATAAGGGTGAAATGGAATATTCTGTCTATGCAGCACTTAATAGGTCTTCAGTAAATATAATCACCATTAATGTTGTCGAAAAGGGAAAAGTGGAAATGGCTATTAGAGCTGTGAACACACCCCCATGTAGTAAGTGATGTGGGATGAAGCTGATTTGAGGGCCAGTGGTTAACTATTAAACTAGGTAATATACTTGATGTTTAAGACCAGAATGATGGTGTGGAAAGTGATATTTGCAGACATCTGGATGTTAGGTTTTATATATCCAGTTAACCCTCTGGATGCTCTTCCCTCTCACCTTTTCTCTACATTTAAACTGTTTCTTTTTTGGGGGGTGGGTATGAAAAAGGATATTAAAATAACACAGTTTGGCTTTTGGAAATGCACAGTAGACTGACTTAATTGTGTAAAACTAGAGGAGTGTTTCTCAACTTCAACACTGCTGACATCTAAGCCAGATAATTCTTTCCTATGCAGGGCTGTCCCATGCATTGTAGGATGTTTAGCAACATGCCTGCCCTCTGCCCACCGAGTGCCAGTAACAGCCTTGACCCCATGCGCCTGCTTGTAACAACCAAGATATTTGAGATAGCCTTTGGTAACTGTTGTGTTCTGAACGAGGCAAGGAATAAACCAGAAAAGCCAATGTGGAGGTGGTGATACCACTTTCACTGGAAAATATAAGTTTAAATCTGTAAACCAAGCTAGTCTGCTAAGAATAAACACTGAAGAGATGCCAGGTCCCAGGAAGAATGTGTTATCAGATGCCAGGTCCCAGGAAGAATGTGTTATCAGGGAAGTCGGGAAAGTAGGCACCCACCAAAGGCAGCTCACTCACAAGAAAGAAATGAGGTGGGCATGGAGTTTTGCTTAGCATGACCAAATCTTTTTTGTTTTTCATGAATTTTCTGTTGTTGTATTACATTTATCCTATTTTCCCCCGGTGCTGTCCCCTGTCTTGCCCTCCCTACCCCATCTCTCACAGTCAGTCCCACTTGTTATCCATGCCCATAGGTCACCCATGCTAGTTTCTTGACCAAACTCTTCCTCTTCTTTGCCTCTACCATCCCCCAACCCCCGCCGCTGCACACTGAAAGTCTGTTCCTTGTTTCCAAGCCTGTGGTTCTATTTTGCTTATTTTTTTTGTTTTGTTTTGTTCATTAGTCTCCTGTATTAGGTGAGATCATGTAGTATTTGTCTTTCACTGCCCAGCTTATTTCACTAAGCATAATACAGGGTGTGCGCGATCAATTGGCAGTAACTTTGCACCTCCTTACTTCATGTGCTTCTTATTACTTTTGAAAAGCTATGTTTCTAAGGTTGTGATTTAACATCATTGTTTCGGATATAGAGTATCAAATTCTGAGAGCAGCCATCATGTTGAAGGAATATGATGTTAGAGCAACCATAATTTCTAGACTGCGTGCAGGACAAACTACTAAGGAAATTGTAGACTTCAACAACATCCCTTTATGTACAGTTTACAACGTGAAGAAGGTGTATGATGTTGAGCCTGAAGTCACCACACCAACAAAGAAAAGACATAAAGAACGCAAGGATCGCACAAGTCCAGATATGGTACACAGAATCCAGGAGATCATCAATGAAGATCCAGGAAAGTCACTGCACTCCATAGCAAGAGAACTGCAGATGGCAGATGCAATGGGTCACAAGATTATTACTGAAGATATCAGATACAGATCGTATGTTCTTAGAATAGGCCAGTTTAGGACACAGCAGACAAAGGTGCTTTGAAAAAGCAAGGCCACTGCTAACAAAATTGAAAAATCCTAAAGGAAAAAACCTCTGATTTTCTTCTTGGATGCAAAGAATTCTCAGCAGAACCAAACAGTCAACAGAAAACACAACAGGTGGCTCTGTGAGAATCTTAATGAAGTCCCAATTGTCATGAAAATGAAATTTCCTGCTACCGTGATGGTGTTAAGTGTCGCTGGTATTAAGTGTCGTCAGCAATGAAGGAGCTATCATGACCCCACATTTGTTTCCACAAGGCTTGAAGGTGACTGCTGATGTTTACCGTGATGTTTTGAGAGTAGTAGTACCATGGATGAAGCAAGTGGCAAATGGACATCATCTTAATCTTCCAACAAGATGGTTCACCAGTACGTAATGCCAAAAGGGTGCAAGAATTTCTGAGTGTCCATGTTCCTGAATTCTGGTCAAAGGAAATATGGCCACCTAGTTCACCAGATGCAGATCCTTTAGACTATCATGTATGCAGCATGTGTGAGAGAGACTTTAACAAACAACCTCATTCCAAAAAAGAAGCTATTAAAGGTAAGACTGAAAACATTATGATGTCCATGGATAAAGAAAAGTTAATTAAAGCATGCACAAAATTCCAAACAAAAAGTTTGGAACCAAGTCTATTATTGCAGCAATTGGAGACTTTATTTAACAATTAAAAACTAATGACCATGTTTATGTATTTACATATAAGAATAAATTTATTTCAAAATATAACATTTTTGTGGTATGTCATTTATTTTACTACAGTTTTGCTACTTTATCATGTGCATCCTGTATTCTCCAGTTCCATACATGTTGTTGCAGAAGGTAGGAGTTACTTCTTTCTCCCTGCAGCATAGTATTTCATTGTGTAAATGGGCACTTAGGCTGGATGAACATAGGGGTGCATAGGATCTTCTGAATTGATGTTTCAGGGTTCCTTGAGTATAATCCTAACAGTGGAATCATTGGGTCAAAAGGCAGTTCCATTTTTAGTTTTTGAGGAAATTCTATACTGTTTTCCATAGTAGCTGCACCAGTCTGCATTCCCACCAACAGTGCACCAGGGTTCCCTTTTCCCCACATCCTTACCAACACTTGTTGTTTGTTGATTTGTTAATGATGACCATTCTGACAGGTGTGCAGTGATACCTCATTATGATTTTAATTTGCATCTCTCTGATGGCTTGTAGCCAGTGATGTTGTGCATTCTTTTCACATGTCCACGGGCCCTTTGTATGTCCTCCAGAAAAGTGTCTGTACTGGAACATGGTCAGATTAAATATTTTCTCTCCCTTTTGAATTTTAGATGCACATAGTCAAAGTAATTACAATCTTTGGCTCACGACTCCCTGTATCCATCCACAGTGATGAGCTTTTGTTTACTTGAGCACCTTGATATTTATTTGTATGATGTAATTCATGCCTAATAGCCCAGTATCCTACATAAACAAGAAATGTTTCTGTTCCCTATTTCTGTTTTTTTAAAGATTTTATTTATTATTTCCAGAGAGAAGGGTAGGGAGAAAGGCAGAGAGGGAGAGAGACATCAGTATGTGGTTGCCTTTCACCTGCCTCCAGCTACAGAATTGGCTGGAGACCTGGCTTGCAACCTGGTTATATGCCTTAGCTGGGGAATCGAACCAGCAACCTTTGGGTTCACAGACTGGTGCCTTATTCACTGTGCCAGGGTGCTGTTCCCTATTTCTAATCCTGTAGCACTTCCCAGCCCATCCTCTTGCTTTTCCCATCTGAGACACATCAACCTGATGTATATTTATCCCAAAGTTATCAATAGAATAATGTCCTCAACCTCTCCAGGGGCAGAATAAGCAAAGAAAGGTCAGAAATGATCTTAGGGAAAATGCTTTCTCAAGGAAAGTAGCGTAGAAGAAAAGGATTTCCTTCTAACAGATGGTGCTGGAACTTGTATTTCCTTATTTTATCAGGATACAGGGTGTCCCTTGGAACTAAATGTCTGCCATTAAATGTTTGAGAGGATCTTGCAAAATGTTTATTACTTTTATTAGTGTATCATTGTTTTTGTCAAATTGAGCGCATGATGGTGGGACTGGGCACCCCCACACCTGGCATGTACCACCCAACATTCTCATTTTGTTCCCCTTAACACCCAAGTCTCATTTCACATGCTGAGAAATCTAGACTACAAAAAGGTATTCCTTCTGTGCATTAGCTCTCCCTTAATTTTGAGTTTTGTGATTTTATTTTCTTGAGCAATGGAAAGAACCCTTTCACAAATAGAAATCATACCATTTTAGAGTTGGCCCAAGCCAGTGTTTCCCCAGGGTGTAAGTGGGTAACAAATGGCACTATGAGGACAGATTTAGGTTTATAATCTCATTGTGCATCTATAATCTGTTCAGGCCATGCTTTGGAATCTGGAAAGTGATTGACAAAGGAGCAACATACCTGTGATGCCTGGGTTGCTCTGAGTTTGCACACGTGCTGCGATGCCAACTTCCACTGTAAATCACATTAATACTGCCGAGATCAAGTCCAGGAAGGAGTGAGAGTGAGCCCTCACTGAAGAATAGCATACGGATCTTTGCTGTCTAATTCTCCACTGCATCCCAGAATCTAGAACAGAATTTGGTGCACCGTAGTACTGTTATTCTAAAAAGTGGAGTCCTGATGATAAATAACAACAATCACGTAGTTTGGGGGCACATTCCATTGGCAGTGCCCTGTGCTGGGTCATTTATGTTGGTAATTGAATTTAACCTGCCCAGCCTGAGTGTTCTAACTATCATCGTCACTGCTTTGTTCTTGAAAACACTGAAGTCCAGAGGGCTGAAATAGTTTGCTGCAGGTCACACAGCTAATCAATGTAGAGGCAGGATTTGAACCATGTGGTTCCCCATCTTCTCAGGAGCTAGAAAGAAATGTAGTGGTGGCCTGGTTTCTTATTTGAGTTTTGCAATCGACCAAGTAATGCTGTGCTAATCATAAGTCCTCAGAGTATCAGTCCTTTTTTGTTGACATGCTAGGTTCATAGTTGATCAAGAAGAGCCTATCCAGATACAAATAATCTGTCCACGATCTTTAGACTAGGATACAATAGAATACTTTGATGTTTTGTGAGGTGTTCAAAGGAAACTTGCATTGCCCTTGGTTTCCCCATAGTAGCTTAAGTTTTGAATGACATGTTTCTTCTTTAGTTTTGTGTTTTGCAAAGTTGCTTTGTCATGTACTGTAAAGTTCATGTAGGCAATGAATGTCTTTATTCTGGATCAATTCCATTCAAAATAGTATATGCTTAGATTGGGTGAAATGTAAGTAGACTCAGACAATATTGGATATTAGATTTTATTTTATTTTTATTTTTATTTTTTATTGTTGTTGTATTACATCCATCACCTTTTTGCTCCCCTCCGTCCCCCTCCCCACCCACCCATCCCCCCCAAAGTCAATCCCACCTGTTGTCCATGTCCATGGTTCCTTTATACTAGGTTCTCGTCTAAGCTGCTCCCCTTCCCTGCCTCTGCCTCCCCCGGATATTAGATTTTAAGTACAGGAACTTGAACAGCTCCCTACCTGCCTTAAATGATTTGGACATACATTTTTTCTTCAAACTTGTATTCAATCCCCTCAGCCTATAATATAGAACTATTCAGGAAAAAAAAAAAAAAAAAGGTTGTGGGGGGTGATATTCACCTACTTATGTGAATATCAGATTGCAGATAAACCTGCACTGTAATCTATAAAGGGAAGGTAAGACTTTGAGTCTTGGCTCTGTTATTTACTACCTCTGTAGCCTTAGATTGGCTGCTCGATTTCTGAGCTCCAGTTTCACCATTTTTATAATGAAAACAATAACAGCTCTCTGATAGTTCCATGATAAGGGCTGCTACCACTCTTATTAGAAACTAAATCAAGCGTAGGTCATAGTGAGCCATCTTGGTGAAACTGGACATCTTATAAAATGGGTTTATTGTCTAGGTATTCGTAGACAGTTTGTCCTGGTGCATGATGCATAGTCATAATGGTATGGCTATCATTATAATCCGTTTTATTGAACAAAATGCATCTATAGCACCGTGCGCTGCACTTCTTTAAGTCCCTGACAAATATTAACTCATTTTGTCTATAGCACCCCTTTTATTACCCACATTCTTAGCACAGGTATTATGCACATCTTTATATTCTTTGGCTAGCACAAGCATTTCATGCTTTCTTGGGAAACCTATTATCATTTCTGTTTAAGGGCTGAGTACACTGAGGGCACACGTGTGTTAGCAGATAACACCGCCTCTCCTAATCAGAACTACAGAACTACAGGTGTGTGTGTATGTGTGTGTGTGTGTGTGTGTGTGTGTGTTCATGTTTGCATGCACACAAAAATCCAGATCAGGTGAGTTTTGCCTAGACTACTGAAAACCCCAAGCTGAACTTCCTGCTTCAAGACCCCTGTCTTCTTTTGTTGCCACTTGAAACTTTCTGCAATAGCCTTCCGTCTATCATTTTCAGCTTGCAAAAACACTTTACAGTTTTCCTATTAATTTTGATACGGAGCTACACTTTAAATACCTCATTTGAACCCTGGCTGGTGGTACAGTGGATAAGGCATGGGCCTGCAAACCCAAAGGTCACTGATTCAATTCCCAGTCAGGGCATGTAATCAGGCTACAAGCCAGGTCTCCAGTGAGGTCCATAGCTGGAGGCAGGTGAAAGGCAACCATACATTGATGTCTGTCTCCCTCTCTGCCTCTCTTTTTTTCCCTGCTCTGTAAAAATAATAAAATCTATGAAAAATTCTAAAATTAAAAATAAATAAATACCTTACTTGAAATGTCAATCACGAGCATCAAAAAGGTGTGATTTTGGGAAAAGAGATTTTTGTATACATATATTTATATATATGTTTAGGTTTTTGTGTTAAACAAACCAGGGCTATCTCTATCTCTATAGCTATGTCTGTGTTTATATGTTCAAGGCAGTTAAATGCTGTAAGAGAAAATGGTCTTTAAATACCAAGATATACACTATCTGTCCTCTGGCAGGAGCAAAAGGAACTTATAACGAATTGCTAAACTACAAAATGTTAAATCATACAGTGGATATTAAATGATGTGGAAAATGACAATATTGTGAGAATTTCTGTGCACTTCAACTAGCATTCAACTACCAAAAGATGTTCTATGACGTTTTGAAATTAGACCTATATTATTTATGTGATAATAGCAAAATATAACCATGACATTTTTCTAGGCTGACATTTTCTAACTGCAATTATAAATAAAATAATTTTTTCATGTAGCTCTCGTGTGAATGAAAGGAACTCTGGAGAACAAGTTGCCATCATCTTCATTTTGCAGCAGTAGGACACCGAATTATTGGTTATCCAGCCAGGTTGCATAATAAATTATTCTGGATGGAAGTGTTGCTGAATTTTTGGAGAGAGAGAGATTCTGTCAGAACAGCCTGCAGAATAGAAGTTAATTAGGCAAATATTTTTTGAGAATCTACTATGCACTCAAATATTAAGGCCATGGTACAATGCAGAGCAAAAAGAAACATGGTGCTTGTCCTTATCAGCCTTGTAATTCTAATAGATGAGACAGGAAATGATATGCAATTATGCATAAATAAATAATTATACTTAATACTATAAAGAAGAGGTGCATGGAGCTATGCTGTGCAGGTATGTGAGCAGGGGAACTAACCCAGTCTAGGAAGGTTACCTCAGAGTTGTACTGGGACAGAGTTAGGATAATTTTGCAACGTTTATCAAAAGGCTTAACAAATTCCACACTCTCTAGGACTGTATTTTCACACTGAGGCATTCCCCCTAAATGAATAATTTAGGGTGTCAGCATTCTAGCTGTACTGACAAGGCTTCAATTTTATTACAGAAATATTGAAAACACCTTAAATACTAAGATATAAATGTTAGCTAAATTTATTATGTCATCAAAATCGAATCTACTCAAACCTTTAAAAAATAATGTAAGATGTTTTTATTGTAATAAAGATATTTATAGACAAAAGTGGTAACAAAGTAGTCTTTAAAATGTCCTGGCCTTTATTTCAGCCCTATCCATTCTGGTTACTCAATTTATCCCATTGGATTTCAAAACATGTCAGTAATAATAATAATAGTTACAGCTGCTGGTACTAGTTACCATGTAGCAAGCACATTTCAGCTCAGTGCTAAATATTTACCTCATTACTTCAATTCATCTCATATAAAGCAGCAAAGTATTATTACATGTGTTTCTTTCTGTGTACCAGTACTTTTAAATATGTCAACAAAGCCACATATTCTCTGTGCAACAAAGAAAGAACTGTTTCAATGCACAGGCTGTTTAGCATGAGTTTTCTTACTCCCGTATATCTGTATATCTAACGTATATCTAACGGCAACCCCTCATTCTGTTGCCACAGCATTCTGCGAAGAGGGGTGCAGATATGGTGGAACGTGCGTGGCCCCCAACAAATGTGTCTGTCCTTCGGGATTCACGGGAAGCCACTGCGAGAAAGGTAACCTTAGCTCTTTTGAGGGGTTAGGAGTTTGGAGAAAGAGTTTCAGAGAGAACTGAAGCTCTTCCTCTGAGACTTTCAATCCATGTATTGCAAGAATTTTTCTTTTTTAATTTTATTGTATTTTGTTGCATTACATGCATAGCAAGAATTTTTTAAACATGACCAATACCTGACTATTTGGTCAGGGACACTGACCTCTTTTCCCTTAGATTGTCAAACAAACAAATTTTAAAAATTGGCAATAGCCAGTACAACAAAAGCTATCTGGTTTAAGTGAATCAAAATTATACCTTTTCTTTGTTATATCAGCAAAAAATTTATTTTTTGGTTTGGCACAGAATTTTAGTCAGTTTATGTGCCACGGGATGAGAAAGGTTGAAAATTGCTGCTCTAGGAGCATACATAGTATTGTGGGTTGACTTGATACATTATGTTCCCCCCACCCCATGTGGTTCCCTAAAGAGGACACATTTTAATTACTTCATAACCGGCATCCTCCCTCTGAAGAGAGAGCTTCATTTGCTCTCTTTTCAGCATTTCTAATATAGCGAGGTTGCGTCTTTCTCTCTTATAGTTTGAAATGTGTCTTTTTAGTCTAATTGGAGATAAAGCCTGGAGAACTGACCTGCCCCAATTATCAGCTATTGGGGGTCAACATCACACATGACTAGCAGAGTTATAGCAATCTGCTGTGTCAACAGAATCTGAATTAGAACTACATGCTCCTTGCTTAAAAGCACATTAAATAACTCCGGCTGCAGGTTTATTGGTGTGCTTGGAGTTTGTTCTAATCTTGGTTTATTAGGGACATTATCATTCCTGGTCCTGATAATATAAGCCAATTTGTATTTATATAATTCCATTATGTGCATCTTTCTATGTACAGTAAATGTAGTGTTTACGCTTGATGCCAGTTGGTGAAATCAGCGCTTTTATTAATTGGTTACATCCTCTACCTGTGTGTAAATTAAATTGACCTTCAGTGCCACTGTGCCAATGTATACATAACATATATCATTGCAATCAAGGGATCTCTGCTATGTAAAATTGAATATTAGGTATTGTGTTTTCCTAAGTCTGGAATATCACACTTGACTCTTCTTATAGTACAGCATAAAATATGGAAATATGATGATGTAGTTATTATTCCTATTATTCAGTGAGGGAATGAAAGTCTTTAATGCCAAATATCTAAGCAAAGCTCTGGTTTCCTTTCCTTCATGTTTAAAGGTTTCCAAATTTAGGTAATACATTTTAAGAAGTGATTCTTGTTATACCCCAATTTGCTCTACATATTACATTGCACTACCTGTATATTTATTTATAAGGCAGCCAAACCTTTCAAAAACATGTCAGAATTTAACTATGTAAATTATTCAACGAGGAAATCAACAAATAATGTATGCACTGTTGTTTCCATACTTTGTGATATCATCAATGAATCAAATTACATTTATTAAATAAAAATTAATTGGTTTGTCCTTAAAAAGATACATAAAAGAGCTAAGTACTGCTTCTGAGCAGCATGAGAATTACCATATGGAACTGGAGAATTCTTGCCAAAAGCAAAGAAGCTTAATGGTAACTTAGTTTTCAGTGCATTTGATTTTAATTAGGTTTTCTGAAGTGAAAAAAAAAATACATCCAAGGTTTTCTCATTATTTCCTCTAGCACTGCTATGTTCCCCTAACATGAATACACAGGAATTAATGGGGACAGAATAGTGATGATGATAATGTTGATGATAATGGATACTACCAGTAACATTAAACCATTTATTATGTACTAATTATGTGTCAGGTCTTTTAAATGCATATTTTAACATTAAGGATAAATTAAAAAGATAAACACTATTACTCCTACTTTTTAGATGGCAAAATAAAGCTTAGCTAAGTTCAGTAACTTCTGTAATGCTACAGTCAATGTTAGAGCAGAATTAAATTCAAGTTATATTGCACAAAGTCTGCACTATAAACCTTTGCATGTTTCTCATGGTAATACAGGGAGTCCTTCTTGAAATCTAGATTCCTGGGACATCTCACAGACCTGGTAAATCAGAGTATGGGAGGAGGGTTCATGAATCTGCACTTTCACCAAGTACCTCAGATTGCTTGTTATAAACCAGTTATTACTATATTATTGGGATATTTAACTGCACCATCTATGCTAAGGTTCTTATTCTTTTTACATTATAAAGAATTGTAATAGAACATTGACTTTAGATGTGGGCCTGGGAAAAATTAATTAGTGGTTTTTTTATGGCTTGTTTATTTGACTTATATCCTTTTGTCTGCTCAGTAAGTGGTTGATTGAATTAATGCTTACATTCTGGTCCATAACCTGGAACAAGAAAAGCAGAGATAAAAGAGAAAGTCAAGGCCAGAGGCAAAAGTGAAACAGATAGGCAGGACATGAGTTTCTATATAAAAGTTAAGATTGAGTGTAGCATATTCTTGAATTATTACAAGGTAAGAATAAAATAAAACAAGGTTTCTTTGCATATAATCTTATCTCCCATCAGTAGCAAAACCATTCCATTTAATATTGGCTGTATTCTAATTCTATGAAATCTTTTTGTGAATAGGATAAAGTACATATTTTCCAATTCATTGTGTATAAGGAATCTAGAAAAACTATAGGACAAATACTAAAAACCTATTTCATACTTGTCTGAATTATTTTGTCATGTTGATAATTAGCAATAAACTTTGTTATTTTATTTGCCATGGAATACAGATGCTAGATTCCTTGAGACTTAGAGTGTGTAGGGAAAGTGCAAACGTAATTGTCTATGGCATGATCACACTAAATCTCTGATTTACTTTGTTTTAATTTCAGAGCAAACAAAACAGTCCCATCTGAGCCATATAAAATCTGCATATATTTAGTCTTAACAATGTTTCCCTTGATCCCCCTACTTACTGATTTTATTCATTGCTTGTGATGTTTAGCGTTTCAGATTTCAAGTACCATTAGTTAAATGATTGCAATCACTTGTTAAAGAAAAAGCCTACCTGGAGTTAAAAGTCCCACTTATGTTTAGCATGTAACACAAAGATTGAAACACTGCCTTTATTTCATATTGATAAGATTTTAGTAGACTTAAACTTTTTATAACCCCGTGCAAGATAAGCCAACGTTTTTTCACTTCTTGGTTTCTGAACAACATATCATGTTGGTTGTTGCTTCTTACTCTATGTTCTTCCTCTGTGCCCTTAGGGCTGGTACATGATTTCACATTTAACATCGAGATGTGTGGAGAGAGAGATGGGTAAGGAATCAGTAAGAAGCGGAGTTTTGCAACTCTTAGGATAGAAAAGGGCTCTCAGTGAAAGCGTTCTTCTTAACCCAGGAGAACTGAAAGGATATCATGGCACAGTGGGATAATATTAGACCATAGCACCAAGTCATCCTGGAGACTTTACACATGTAAAATCAAGGAGCTATGCTCTATCTAGAAGGATGGCACCTACCATAAAGCAGCAGAACATCATCGTCTGAGAAGTGAGTCACACTTTTTTCCACTTGGCATTAAGTATATTTGCCAGTGACAATAAGTAGTGATTGAACATAAGGTATTAAACTATGTCTAGTTAGGGATTTCTTAACCTTGACTCTTATGACATTTTGGAATAGATACTTTGTTGCCAAGAGCTGTCGCATACATTGTGGGAGCTTAGTGACATCACTGGACTCTACCTGATAAATAACATTAGCACTCTGATCCCTCAGCTAGAAGCAAAGATTTCTATATTTTTCCAAATTTTAAATCTGGCCCTCTTTCTGAGGGATCCCTACTGGTGTTCACCTACTTTCAATTGCTCTGCTCATCCCTGTTTTCGGGAGGAATTTTTACGAGGCTTTAAGAAGGTGGATAATAGCTCCATTCTGTTATTGGAAAGGAGAATGTTTCTTCTGTTTCCTTCCCAGCTGTCACAGGACTGTAGGAGAAGGCATCTGGGAAGCGGATGAGTGCAAATGTGCCTCTTCAACATCTTAGCAGTCTGGAGATTTATTTAACTTTTCTCAACATGAACTTTCTGGTCGTCTGGCACATGGAAATGGCAGTTTCTATTTTTAACACTGTGTTGTGGTGGTGCAGTTAACAGATGCCCTGGGAAGAGTAAGCAGTGCTGTCGTGGCATCATTTAAAAAGGAAAATACGAGGATTTGAGGCCTCCCTGAGTTGTTCATCCAGTTGAAGCCACCAAGAAAGAATTGCCACAGATGCTCTTTTAAAATTGTATTGAAGTCATAGGAGTGTGAATATGTTTGAGGAGCTATCCTGCACTGGATCTTTGCAGAAATCTAGAATGGCAGAGGAGGGGTGTTGCACTGGAGAATGAGAGAAACTCAACCTGGAGTTTAGCTGCCAAACCTAAACTACCTTGTTCAGGACCCCCTTCCTCTCCTCAGCTTTCTTTATTTAAGCTTTGATGGAGAAACTAAGCTAAAAATCCAATACGCTTTCCTATGGCTCCAAAATGGAGTGCCATTTAACTCTCAGAGCTACTTTAGGCTGTTTAAAAACCCTGTTCTTTTTAAAACTTATTTTTAAATGTCTCAATTATAGTTGATGTACAAAATTATATTAGTTTCAAATGTACAACATAGTGATTAGACATTTATATAACTTACGAAGTGATCACCCCAATAGTCTAGGACCCATCTGACATCATGTATTTTTTATAATAATATTAACTAAATTCCCTATGCAGTACTTGACATCCCCGTGACTATTTTACAACTGGCAATTTATACTTTTAAGTCCCTCTATCTTTTATGCCTTTCCCCCACCCCCCACCCCTTTCATCTGGCAATCATCAAACATATGAGAACATGTGTAAGCAATATTTTAGCCAATCATAAGTGGGATTGGGGTTCTCACCCATGCATGAGTGAATCCAAATTTCATACATCTTCCGGTATCATATGCCTCTTGATTACATTGTCTGTATACAGGGCAAATTAAATGTAATATTACATGAGAGGCCAAATTAATTATGCTGTCCTGTGAGTAATGAGCCATAATTTTCTACTTGGTTAACAACGTTGTTTTACATCTTCCTTTCAACATGCATCTTTGCCTTGGGCAGGAAGAGACTGGAAAACATACTAGCTCAGATTAAGTTCAGGTTCCACTATTTACTGAAACCTATGTTAAATCAATCAAATACATATAATAGTTCTAAGCTTCAGTTAATGACTAAAAAGGGGATATCAATATTACCTACATTATAATATTATTGTGAAATTAAGTGAGATAGTTTATTTAAATCACTTGGTAGTGCCCTAGCTGAGTAACTCAGTTGGTTAGACCCTTGTCCTCATACCTGAAGGTTGAAGGTTTGGTCCCAGGTCAGGACAAATACCAAAATCAACCAGTGAATGTATAAATGAATGGAACAGCAAATTGATCTCTCTCTTTCTAAATTAAAATAATTATTAAATCACTAGTAGAGTGCCTAGCAAACAATAGGTACCAGGATATGATTTGTATTGTTGAGCCTATTCTCAATTTACTAGGTCATACAATTGAGACTTGAATAATAGGCTACTTTGCCAAAGACACTCATCAGGTACATCAGGGAGCCATGCCTTATATCCATTTTCTACAACTGAAGTCTCTGTTCCTTCTACCAGCTCTGACGACCTCTCATTATACCTTCAAATATAAACCATTTTTTTTTTTCATGACATCTTTATTGATTAATATTCCTTCTATTCCCATACATATTGTGTAATTTCCTATCAAGGTAATACACATTTATTTATGCACCAGAGTTTTGCTCTAGGGAAGAAATGTAATAGTGGCATGTACAACTTAGGTATGGTCCTTGGGAAGGATTTTTTTTTGGGGGGGGGGGGGGTTGTTGTTTATTTCCTGTATGCTGGATTTGAAATGGAAGGTTTAATGCCAAGTTCTCACTGTCTTATTGATAGCAAAGGCAGTGTTGTACACACAGATACCAGAGGCCTCACTCAAAAGCCTGCCCCACTTGCCCTTCTGAAGATATTTTCTACCTCCTTTGTTGATTCCTCACATTCACTTAGGAAATACAAACATTCCAATTTGTTCTCACTGTTTTACTGTTTTTAAATATATTTCATTGTATTTTTTATTATCATTTAGTTCCCTTATACCCCTCGCCCCACCTCAATCACCACATTATTGTCCATGTTCATGAGACCTTTTCCCTTTTTGCTCAATCTCTCCCCCCTAACCTCACCCCATAGGCTTGTCACCCTGCCCTCTATGAGCCTGTCTCAATTTTCCTTGTTAGTTGTTTATTCATTAGCTTCCACATACGAGTAAAATCATGTGGTATTTGCCTTTCTCCGACTGGCTTATTTCACTTAGCATGATCTTTTCCAGGTCATAGTAATAAAAACAGCATAGTACTGGCATAAAAACAGACACAGAGATCAATGCAACAGAATAGAGAGTCCATAAATAAACCCACAACTTTATAGTATTCAGTTAATATTCAATAGAAGAAGCAAGCACATATAATGGGCTAAAGATTATTTATTCAGTAAATGCTGTTAGAAAAATTGGACAGATATGTGCAGAAACATAAAACTACACACCTTCGTATGCTACATACAAGTATAAATTTAAAATGGGTTAAAGACTTAAATGTTAGATCTGAAATAATAAGTATCATAGGTGAAAACAAAAGCAGCAAAATCTTGGACATATCTGATAGCAATATTTTATCAAAACATCAAAATAAAAAGACAACCTGTAGAATAGGAGAACATGTTTGCCAATATATCTCATAAAGGGTTAATATAAAAAAAAATTACAAAGAACCTACAAAACTCCACACCAAAATAACCCCAATTAAAAAATGGGCAAAAAGCCTAAATAGACACTTCTCCAAAGAGGACATTAAGACTTCCAAAAGACATATGAAAAGATGCTCAAAGTCATTAATCAGAGAAATGCGCATTAAACTCACAATGAGGTACCATCTCACACCTATCAGAATGGCTATCATCAATAAATCAGTAAACCATAGTGCTGGGGAGAAAGTGGAGAAAGGGGGACCATTTTGCACTGTTGGTTGTAATGCAGATTGGTGCAACCACCGTGGAAAGCAGTGTGGAGATACCTCAAAAAGTTAAAAATGAATCTACCTTTTGACCCAGCGATCCCACTTCTGGGAATATACCCAAAGTAACCTGAAACACTAATTCAAAGGAGTATAAGCACCCCTATGTTCATTGCAGTGTTATTTACAATCTCTAAGACACAAAAACAGTCCACGTGTTCATCAGTCGATGAGTGGATAAAACAACTATGGGACATTCACACAATGAAATTCTACTTAGCGGTAAAAAGAAGCAAACTTGACCCTTTAGGACAGTACAGATGCATCTGGAGAACATTATGCTAAGTGAAATAAGCCAGTCAGGGGAAGACAAATACCATCATGTGGAATCTAATGCACAAATGGATCCAACAAGGAAAAATGGGACCGACTCATAGATGGAGAGCAGGATGACAGCTAGTGGGGGTTGGCAGAGAGGTTAAACAGAAAGGAACAAGGACTCGTGGACATGGACAGCAGTGTTGTGATTGCTGGGGGTAGCGGGGACTAAATGGTAATGGAGAAGAAATACAATAAACATTAATTTCAAAAAATTAAGATGAATTAGAACAAAAACAATGCTGCCTCATTAGAGAATTTAAAAATATTTCCTGGGTCTGGTAAGCCATCTCTAAGTAAAACTGGCATATTTGATATGATTCTAATTTATGTGCATAGACACACTATACACAGAAAGAAATACTGGGACAATTTTGATCTCACTATGGCTTATCAGGTCTTGTGTGACTTGGGACATTTCAGGATGAAAAAATTGTACTATTTAAGTGATTAATTCAATATTGTATTAAAGAGATGTAAACACTTTTACCTCCACACTCCTTAGCCTGCCACAGTCTGCAAAGTCTACGGTAAGCAGGAGGTACAGGCAGTTTTCCTTTTTTTCTTTCAATAGCATGTTTTAAAAATCACAGGTGTCATAATTATCACCCAGGATGAGATACTTGTAAGGGAAGAGAATGAGGTACCATGTGACTGATCTAATATCGAGGCTCCCTGAACAGGAGGCGCACAGTTGCTGCTTTGTCCTGTGTGGGGTGTTTTGATGAGGGTCTGTTTGATGTGGACAATGTTTTCCTCCTTTTGTAGCTCTGAGCCTGTGAAGGTCCCCTTCTCTGTTGTGGCTCCTGCAAGATTTCCAGATGGTTAAGGAGCTGCTCTTTGGTGGGACCCCTTGCAGTCGGTCCAAGGACAGGCCTCTTTTAATATGGTCTTTTCATTTTTGCTCTTACTACATGCATGATTGAGGCAGCCCAGGACCTCTGCACTGGACTTTATCCTTCAAAGGGATGAGTCACATACTGGTTGCTATGATCCTCACCACCCAGGGGGCATTGCTGGGTGAACCTGAAGTCTGTTATCCTTGGTTGTGTTTACAGAGGAAGTTCTTCCCTGTTTTCTCATAAAAGATGACTTGGATCTAGCAGCATGTCAAGCAGCTTTCTTTAACGAAGTTCCCACTTTCGGCTTCATCAACATCTTTTGCTGAATTTCTAGGCCTTAGTTTATAGACCAGGGAGGTGGTTAATGAGTAATGTAAGTATATTATAAGATAGAGGTAGTTTAGCACCTAGCTTTGGAAGATGGGAGTCATTATTATCTATCAAAGCTCTGACATAGGAAAAATCCACCTTTAATATCCTATTATATTTGATAATAAGATATTACCAACAAGTATTTGATCAATGAATAAATGAATGAGTATAGATAGGAACCCTGAATTTCACATGATCTAGTTTTTTCATTTTATAGATCACACGTCATAACAACTTCAATTTAAATCTCATTTAAAAGACACCTAATTTAAAATATATGATATTGAGGCTAGAAGCAAGAAATGCCATTAAGAAGAATAGTATAGAAATGTTGTGTATTTTTAGTAGGTTTGTTCTCATGCCTTTCCAGAAGGCAAAGTGGAGGGAGCCCGTCTCCTTAATCGGTTGACATTCCCCATCAGGCAAATGAAAGCTATTAGGGATTACCTCGCCTAGTTAGTAATGCAGAAAATAATTTCTCACTGTTTAGATGACAAGAAGTTCTTGCCTCCCATCAGGCAAGCTCATTCCATTGAACTGTGAAAGTCAGGAGTTTGGTTCAAACACTCATTTTTAATTTTATGCTCTGGGGAATGCAGACATCAGTGTAACTTGAAGCATGATGGCCAAGCAGAAAGGAAACCCAAATTTCTGTGAAAATATGAACAAGTGGAGCCCAGAAATTACAAACGCTTCCCTTGTAACCAGTATCCAACAATTCTTTGTATCCCAGAATATGTACTACACCATTAATCATGCGGAAGAAGACTAATTGAAGTCAGTAGACTGAAGGAGGACTATAACTCAGGATTTGCATCATTCTCTCCTAATAGGATCTACTGATTAGAAAAGGTAGTGGCCTGAAAATGTTCCGTTGGGTCCAAAATAGGAGGAATCCAACATCAAGATCGATGCATTCACTTTGGCAGCGGTTGATAGTATTAGCAGCTGCTAAGATGGTGGGCCAGTGTGGTCTGAGAACATTCTCTAATTAAAGAGACCTTTCGGTTATCTACGGGTGACTGGAATTTGAGTTTAGTAGATTTGAGTGCATGAGGGGAAGTTCTGGAAGATGATTTTTAATAAAACACATTTTGCTAAGGAAACCTTTCCATGGCTTCACTTACAAGATAAAGCCCAAATCCCAAAGTGGGATATACGTATAAGAGACCGATCCCGTGACTCGTCTCTGCGTACCTCTCCAGCTTTACCTTCTACTTTTCCCTCACACATGTCTAAAATTGCAACGCATTCTAAGCTACTTCTTTTCATTGAGATTCACCTTAGTTTTTCACATCTCTGAGTTTTTGTTTGCCATGTTCTCTTTGCCTCAAACATGCCTAACAGACGTATATGTTGATTACAAATATGTGATATTAATTCAAAAACATAGAAAAGATTGGGGATTGAAGGTCTCCAATAATCTAGAATGTTCCTGATCTTTGTTCTCTCAAATTGCTCCTCCTGTAGTCTTCCTCATTTCAGTTGATGACAAAATCTGCCTTTCACATATTCTAGATAGGGATCTTGAAGTCATCCTTTGCTTCTTTCTTTTGCACTGCACATCCAAATCCTTGCTACCCCTTCAAAATATATCTAGCCCTGGCCGGTGTGGCTCAGTTGGTTGGAGTATTGTCCCATAAACTGAAAGGCTGGGAGTATGATTCCCAGTCAAGGCACATATGTGGGTTGCAGGTTTAGTGCCCAGTCAGCAGGGCAGGCACTAATTGATGTTTCTTTCATAAGAATGTCTGTTTGCTCGCTCTCTCTCTCGCTCTCTCTCTCTCTCTCTCTCCCTCCCTCCCTCCTTCCTTCCCTCCCTCCCTCCCTCCTTCTTTTTCTTCCTGTCTTTCTTTATTCCTTCCTCTGTCTAAAATCAGTAGGCATGTCCTCAAGTGAGGATAAAATATACATCTTTTATATATACCAAGAATCCACACTTCATGTGATCACTATCACCCTTACACGTGACATTCTCATCTCTATTCAGGTTAATGTAAAAAACTTCCAAACTCATCTCCCTTCCACTGTTGTATAACTACAGGCTTTTCCAACACAGTAGGCATGGGGCTTTGTTAAAAAAACATAAGTTAGGCTCAGTTACTCCTCTGCTTCAACTTCTCCATGTTCCCTAATTGTCACTCAGTAAAGGCCAAAGTCATTGCAATGGCCTGCAAAATGCTACCTGCTCTGGACCCCCTTCCCTGTTACCCCTCTGCCCTGGGCACTCCTTGTGCTCCCCGCTCTTGTATGCCTTCCCTTCCCATCTCCCTGATTTTCCTAAAACACACCAGTCGTCTTTCCCTTACTGCTGGGTTTGCTTGGAATTTTCAGGGTCAGCCCCCTCATGCCGTTTAGGTTTCTGCTCAAGTGTTACCTCCTCAGAGAGAGCCTCATCCTTAAGGAAACCCACCTCCTCCTCCTCGACACCATTTTATTGTCTTCAGAACAGCTGTCATTCTCTAAGCACAATAATGCTTTCTTTGCGTGGTCTGACCACCTGGCCATAATCGAAGCTCCATGAGCGCAAGGGGTGCTTATGTCATTGCCACTGTACCTCCAGGGCCCAGGGAAGTTGCCTGAAAGTGGAATACCTAGATAATTTAATAGGAACCTCTTTTAGTTTTTGTGTGAGTCCCAAAGCCATGATACTGTCGTCATGACACATCTTGGGAAGAACAAGTAAATTATTGCTGTCAATCACACACTTCTTCTCTGATATTTTTAGATCATTTGTAGTCAGAGTTCTCCTTGATTTCTCCTTCTCCCTCACTTTCCCATTTAATCAAACACCACAGTCAGTCAATTTTCTGCATTTCACTGCTTAGTCTAAACCACTGTCGATTGTTTTCTGCCTGGAGTCGTAACAGTAGGCAAGTCTCCAGCCTGCAAGTCCTGTTCCTCCCTCACAAAAAATATTCATCCTGCATTGCAGCCAATGTAATACCGAACAATCCAATTATTTTCCTGTTGAAAAACCTTAAATCATATCCCGTGCCTTTGGAATAAACTCCAACTTGCTTTCAGTTATTGATGACTCTGAGCCTGTTCCCCATTCATTTATAATCAATGCTCCTCCCTCACTAAACTTTGTTGGCTTTTCCTAAAGCAACAGTTGCCCTACCTCAGTCTCTGCCTGGGATTTCTGCGCTCCATGGGACCCCTTGGCTTCTCGTTATCGGCTTCCCTTCTCACCCCCACCCCGACCCCCAGCGTATCCTGCCCCCATCTCCCTGTGGTCTCTCACTTAGTTCTTGAGTGTTTCCTCAGAAATAGTTTTCACACTCCTTAGTAAGGTGAAGGCACCTGCCCTGTGTTCCATCTCAGCCTGGTTTCTCTTTCATAAACTGTATCACATGTAGTTGTTGTGCACCTGATTTTTACCCAGTTTCTTCCTGCCACTCATCTCTGTAGGTAGCCAGTATATGTTAAACTTCTATTTCACCTCAAAAGAACACAAAATATCAGCTCGTGTAGCACTTACTGACTCACAGGATTTCCCAAACAAAAATGTATATTGCCCTAACCATTTTTCTTTCATCCTTTTCCTTTGGGTCCTGCTGCCCCCCATCCAAGGTGTTAATGATAAGATACATAAATGACACCATATGGGGTTGGCACAACATGTTTCTGAATGACAGAAACATAAGCATGAAGAAAACTAGGATACACATACACTACTAGATGGCTCATTTCAGGGCAATAAGCAAGTCCTCCCTTCCTCTTGTAGACAAGCCTGGCCTGTCACAGCCCAGCCCTGACCCTGACGAGCCTGCCTGGGTATAGTGCTTCCCTGGTCCTGGAAGTGCCACTTGTCTGGACCACTCGTTTGGATTTGTTAAGCAACTGTGAACTGCACCTTTAAGTACTTTTTGATTTCCTGTCAGCAAATCATTGCAGCATCTTGTTTAGTAAAATAATGGCACCCTTCAATTTTTCCCAGAGCTCGGCCCCCAGAGATGTGGAAATAACCACAGTCACTGTGCATTGCCCATACACTCTGGGCCGTAGCCTTTGGAGATGCTTCCACTTTCATTCTACATATTTTCCCCAGTGCCTCTTACAGAATCAATCCTTCCTCAGTCTCTGAAGATTTTAGTAACAATAGTGAAGGAACTTGATAAATTACCTAGTGATTTTTAATGGTTAGGCTAAACTGTAATTTGAGCTGGTCCTTGTGCTGCATGCTTGACATATATTATTTAAACCTTATAATGCAGAAGTCTGGGATCAATCAGCATCTTCCAACCCCCTATTACTTGGTAGTTTTATCATATAATTTTATACCATTTCCATTTGGCCATTTTCAAAAATATAAGCATAGCTGAGGGCCTTTGCACCTGGTGTTCTCCTTCGGGAATGCTCTTCACCTGTATATTTTCATGACTAATTTCTTCACCTCCTTCAGGTCTCTATTCAAGTATTGCTTCTCAGTGAAACCTTTCCTGCCACTCTATTAAAATTGCAGCCGCATATCTTGCCTCAAACCATAGTACCTCAGGTCTCTGCTTTTCCCCCTCTTCCCACGTATTGCCATCGAAGACACCAAGTATATTACTACCAATGTTGTTAATTGCACCCCCACCTCCGCAGGTTGAGACTTTTGTTTATATTTGCAACTGTCACTCCTGCTCTCAGAAGAGTGCCTGCCACTTAGAATATGAGATCTGTCCCAAAAGTATCAGCTGTGCAAACTTTTAATTCTATTGATATTGGCTCAATACTTTGGGGACAGACCTCATATACTCAAGAATTATTTATTGAGTGGATGAATGATTATCCTCATTTATTGAATAAGTTGAGATTAAGAACTGTGCAGTAATAGGCCCAAAATTACAGGGCCAACAAGTGCCAGGTTGTGATTGGAATAGTTCTTGGTGCCCCAAAGGTCCAGCATTGAAACATTGTCCTTTGCTGCCCTTCTGAAATAAGGTAAGATGTTAAAAAGGTTTTGACAATTGTCAGAGCTCATCTGTGTCACGCTGGTGTTTGAGAGACTAACGTTGCTTGTTATACTTCAGTTAATGCTGCTTCCTCATCATGGGACGGATGTAAGAGTAACAGCTCATGCAATGCAAGTCTTCAATATGTGTTTCCCAGCACTACATCATCCCTCTTTGTCCTCTCTGAACAACTCCATGACAGGTATTATCATCATCCCACTTTTACATATGAGGAAACTGAGGCTAAGAGATTAAAGAAATTGCTCAAGTGTACAAGTTAATAAGAAGGACAAGTAGGACTTGAGTTCCTCTCTGGTGGTTTAAAGTTTCATGCTTTATCTTTTTAAATTTTTTCATTGTTGCATCATGCTACTCTCCACCTCCCTCCTACAGGAGTGTTCACTTCTCATGGCCCCCAAGTCACTCATAGAGAGGTTTAACTTGGAAAATGCCAGAGGATGTCATTGTAATACCCTTTAACCCGTTGGGCATTCTCACAAGGCAGCAGGGGCAGGCACAGTGTAACCTTGAAAGCTGGGTCAGCCACTCCATGTGGCATTGATCAAGTTATAGAACTTCTCAGTCTGCAGGTATCTCTCAACATTGTTGTAAAGACTACATAAAGCCTCATTAGTAAATAGTAGGTGATCATAAATTAGTAGATTGTATAGAAACACAATATACAGAGTGTTATCTATAGCTTTTGTATTTGAGGGCAGTATTATCAATTGTAGCTAATATTTTCGTCTTTATCAATCACAGATTCTTTCAAAGGCATTTTTCTCTTTAACACATCTCAAAGAAGGCACTGTGAAGTTAGATTAATTTTCATCTTACAGATAAACATATTCATATAGGCTAAAATGCTTGTCCAAGTTTATAGAATTAATAAGCGCTGAGTTGGTATTCTAATGTGAGCCTTCCAGTTCTACCTTTCCAGTTTTGAACTTGAAATGGAATAAAGGCATTGTGAGCCTCTTGATGATAATACCACTCCAACAGGGGCTAATAATTAAGTATTGTCTAAAATAACATCCCACACAAGTTAGGGCATGACAGACCACATCCTCAGAGAAGTGAAATTTTATAAATCAGAAGGGAACAAGATCTCTGGACAAATGTTTGCAGGGAAGTATTGTACAAACAATTTGGGAGTTCCTGGAGAGATCTGAAATGTTTGGTCTATACCTGTAGATCATTCCCTTATTTAACACACTTTTTTTTTTTTTTTTTCTCAAGGAAATCCTATTTTAATGTCAAATGAATACATTTTTGTGAAGTGAACTATCTTGCTCATATTTTGATAATTAGTAGCTCCTAAGTGCTGGACAACTGAGAGAAACATTTTTCCTATTTCCCTATTAACATACCATTAGCTAGTATTTTTGAGGTGGCTATATGTCAGCCACTATTGTAAGTATTTGAATGATAGGAAAAATACTATTATTATCCTTATTTTATAGATGAGGAACTGAAACTTGAACAGCTGTTAGGTTTGATATTAGAATTTGCTTCTATCTAAACAATAGGCGGTTTCTGTTGTTCTAGTAAGTTGCTACCTACGTTACTGACTGTATTCCCCAAAACCAACTTCTTGCATTATGTATTGAAATCCCTCTCCTTTTCTGTCTTCAGTTTGTGAAATATTTAGCAAAGTTATTATCTAGTCAAATTTTTGATCTGTAAGTGTCACATTCTGTCCCCTTTTACCTAAGGGAGATTGCAAGCCTTGACATAATAATAGTTCATGAAGAGAAAAGTAGGAAGCCTGGAAAACTAAAAAATGTTCATGAGTTTTTCTTGAGTAATAGAATGTTATCTGTGCCCTAGACTTCCTCTCTCCTGTCCTCTTCTAAAGCCCCACCAAGGGGACCCACTGCCCTGACTTCTAATACTGTAAATCTGTTTTGCCTGTTTAAGCATCAGAGAAATGGAATCAAGCTACGTGGCCTCTTTAGTATCTGTCATCTTTTGTTCAATGTTAGATCTGTGAGATTTATCCAGGTTGTTGCTTGCGTTTGTAGTTTTTAAATTCTCATTGTGGAATGCTACTCCATTTGTGAATGTGCCAAAATGTGTTATTGGACTTTTGGGTTGTTTTCACTTTTGATTATTTGATTACAATAAATATTCTTGTACACATCTTTGGATGACCATATATAAGTATTTCTATTTCTTTGTATAAGTAGGAATGGATTTCCTGAGTACATGTAGATTCAGTTTTTTTTAAACATATGAAGATACTTATTTTTCCTCACCCTTTTCAAAGTTTTGTATCATCTGATCATATTATCTTTCTACAACTTTTGCAACAACTTAGTACATATTTGGTGGCACAAAACAACTGTTTACAGTTCTTTTTATTTGTTTGTTTCTTTGTATATTTTTATTTATATTTATTTATTTTAATTTGTATTGCTGTGGTATTACATCCATCCCCTTTTTACTTCCCTCTGTCCCCTTCCCCACCCACCCACTCCCCCTCAAAGTCAATCCCACTTGTTGTCCATGTCCATGGTTCTTTCATACTAGTTTCTTGACTAAACTCACTTCTTTGCCTCCTCCTCCCCCCTCCCCTTTGCCGACTGAAGGTCTAGATACTGTTTTAATAGGTACTGACAAATAGTTTCCCAAAGTGGTTGTACTATTTATATTCCCAGTAGTAATAAATAAGAATTACAATTGTACCATAACTTTATCAATGTTTATTTATTGTCTTTTTCATTTTAGCCATACTGGTGTGGTGCTATTCCACTGTGGTTTTAATTTGCACTTATCTGATAACCACTATAATTGATTATATTATATAGTTTTAGTACTTTCTGAAATACCTAGTCAAGTCTTAAGCCCTTTTTTGTGTTGAGCTCTCTGTTTTAATGCATATTGCTTTAAAAATCAAGTCATTCTTCATGACTAGTTATGAAAAAGCAGTATTTCCTTGTTCCTATAGTACTCTGTTCCTGCTCTCCAGAGTCAGTTATTTTCTTCCCCACATCTCTAATAATAATGTTAATACTATATTTATATTATGATTTCTCCACTTTAGGCATTATCTATTAACCACCAAGAAAGGTAAAGATTTAATGATCTTTTGACCTTTCATCCACAGGGCACATGCATGCACACTATCACACATTTACGTACATGAATGCTCCCCATTTCCCTCAGGTTCTATTTTGGTTAGGTCAATATTTTGCGTTTACCTTATTACATCTATGTAATATATATAAGTGATATTTATAAGTGAGCCATGGAATTTGCTATCATTACTTCTGTTACACAAAAGCTTGCTTTCCCTGGATTTAACAATGTTTTCATTTTGTTATTGTTGATCACTTTCTTAGTTTTTGTACATTCAACATTATTTCAGTCTCAGCTTTTTCTCGCATAATAACTCTTCCAATATTTTAAATGCATTTTATGTTTTCTAACTCTAAATTCAAAAGGGAAGTCTTTTAAGGTCCTTCTGAGCTCCACAGTTTATGCTGGAAGCTCTTTAGGTCTACAGCATAGCTGTTTTCTTTGGATCTTCTTTCAACATAATATCTTTCTGTTCAATCTGCCAGTTTCCTGAATATTGTGTATTTCTCCTTTTTTGGATTACACCCTTCTTTTTACAGAATATTCAGTTAACTTCTTGAGAAAGAATAGATAGAAGATTCGTTGTTCAAATGTTGCATGTCTGAAGAAGTTTTTACATTCCCTTTGTTTTAGTTGATAGTTTTGATGGGTATAGAATTGTAGGCTACATAAGACTGTTCACTAGACTATTGTAGAAATAACTCTCTTGTCATATTTTCCATTGTAAATTTTGAGAAATGTAGTTCCAGTTTATTCTTGATCATTTGTATGACACCTAATTTACTCTTTCTGGAAAATTGTGCTTTTTTTTATTGTTGTTTTTTTACAGTTGTCCCAGTTTTTCTCCTGTTGCTCTCCCCTACCATGTCCACCCACTTTTCCCCCCATGTAGTCAATCCCCACCCTGTAGTCCATGTCCATGGATCTTTTTTGCTTGTTCCTTGACTAGACCCTTTCCCTTCTTTTCTCCTTACCCCCCTTCCCCCTCCCCTCTGGTCACTGTCAATCTGTTTGTTGTTTCTATGCCTCTGCTTCTATTTTGCTCCTTTGTTTTGTTCACTAGGTTCCTCTTACAAGTGAGATCCTATGGCATTTATCTTTCACCACCAGGCTTATTTCACTTAGCACAATACTCTCCAGTTCCATCCATGCTGTTGTGCAAGGTAGGAGTTCCTCCTTTCATTCTGCTACATGGTATTCCATACTGTTTCCCATAGTGGCTGCACCAGTCTGCATTCCTACCAACAGTGCACTAGGTTCCCTTTTCTCCACATTCTTCCCAGCACTTGTTATTTATTGATTTATTAGTGTCAGCCATACTGACTAGAGTGAGGTGGTATCTCATTGTAGTTTTAATTTGCATCTCTCTGATGGCTAGTGATGTTGAACATTTTTTCATTTGTTTATAGGCATCTGGATGTCCTCCTTGGAGGTGTGTCTATTCAGATCCTTTGCCCAGTTTTTAAATTGAATTGTTTGTCTTCCTGGTGTTGAGTTGTATGAATTCTTTATTAACTTTAGTGTTATAATAGTTGTTGATGAAATACTCTGGTGAGGGTCTGGTATTAAACCAATATTCTGGGCACATTGAAGAGCCTTTTAATTTGGAAATTCCTGGTTTCATTTCTTGGGTTTAAAAAAATCTTTGGATAACTTAATACTTGAAATTTTTTGGTTTTTAATTCCTATTACTTTGTTGTCAGATTTTTAGATTGGTCTTTTACTTGTTTGAACACTTCTGCTTCATTTTTTTACCTTTATTTTTTGCTCTTTTTGGAGGTACTTAGACGAGATTTTTATCAACTATCTTGTTAAGGTTTGTTAGTCCTTTCTGATAACCCATTTTATTATTGTTTTCTGAATGCTATGTTTTTATTGTTTTCAGTTCTTATAGATAGTAGTATATCTTCTGTGATGTTTCTGTGTATATATATATATATATAGCAAGAACATTTTTTAAGTTGTCTTATCAATCAATAGAGTTTTGTAAGTTGATTTTTTGTTACTTTTCTTTTTCTTTCTTTCTTTCTTTCTTTCTTTCTTTCTTTCTTTCTTTCTTTTTTTTTTTTTTTTTTTTGCCTTTTGTTAGACACCCCAGTAACCTTGGCTATTGGCTCACATTCACAAGTAAGGCATCAAAAAGTTGGTTAAAAATCTAGTTTACCTATGTGGAATGTTAATGTAAGAGATTTTAGGTTTATTCTTTTGAGCTATTCAGTTCTTACAGAGAAGATACTTTTAATCTAAAGGAAGAAGGAATTAAATTTCCATAAGAATTAAATTTATTTGCTAGCATTCTGCAAACCAGGTGAGGAGGATAAGGCAAGAGGTTTCAGATATCAGTATGTAAATTTTACTTAATTTTCTTATGTTTAGTATGTTATCTTTCAATTGTCTTCTAATTTTTAATGGTACCCTCTGCTGAGAAAATCTCCAGTCTTTGCAGGGGCAGGAGAAAGGCAGAAGTCTGGTTAGGTTGAGAGAGTAGCTCTGAGTAATCTTAACTGCCTCTTTATCTAATTTCCAATGAATTTTGTTCTTTTAGCCTCACTGACCCCCCAGTTTCAGAGAGCTGATGCCACCAATTTCTGTGTTCTGTGGTGTAAATCAAGTTGCTGCTTGTCTTTCTTCACTGCTGGCAATGAGTCATTTTTTCTCATATTTTCTGAATTAGTTAACACTCATTTCCTCTTTTCAAGTTTCCAAAATTATGTTCCCTGTGTCTTCTCTCCAATGTGCTTTTTCTTTGAGGGTTTATGACCTTTATAATTTTCTTTAACATTATCCTACCAGTGTTTGGTGAAGGAAGTAGAGGCAAATGTGAGTTTTTAGTCCAGTGTCTTTAATTGGAAGTTAGACCCCTTGGTTCAAACATTTTTTTCTGACCCATAAGTGAAAAGTTATAAGGATCCCTGGACAACATGAAAATATTTATACAATAATACTAGTATAACTGACTATGAATTAGTCAGATTATATAAAATATATTTCTTTTTAAGAAATAAGATTCAGAGAAGGAATACAATTTTGTTCTGTAACTATCCCATTACAGTTCCTCTTTTTAAACATTATTAGAAGAGATTTTCTTAAAAAAAAGATATTTCCCTTTTGGAGGAAAGTATCTTTCTCATTTCAAAGCCCAGTAGAGCATTATTTAAGGTATTAAATGTCTGAATTATTCTTTTACACTTTAAGGATATTATGAGAAATTGGGACTATAAATTGCCGTTCTCCTAAGAATAATTGTCAGGTTTTTAAAAAAAATTCAAGAGCTATTCCACATGAAATTTCATTTAAAATGCTATTTTAAATTATTTGGAAGTGAGCCTTTAAATGGCTTGGGAAATGATCAAGCAAATGTAAATAAGAGGAAATGGCAAAGGGAAATGTAGTACATAATTGGGGTTGAAGAGTCATCTAAACACCACAGAGATGAACACTGGACTCCGACTTATTTAACAACTTCATTAATGACCTGGAAGAAGGAGGATTCAAAAATTAATTAAATCTACAGACGGTTTTTCATGGAAGTTACAGATACCAGTGAGAACTGAGAAAAATATTGAAAGAACTGGTGGTCAAGAGCTTTGCGAGCTCTGAGCACAGCCAAGCAAAATTAAATTTGGTAAGGATAATTACAATTGAAAACACTTTGCTCAGTAAAAAAATAAAAAAATAAAAAATAAATAGGAGTTAAACTGCAGACAATTGATGCTAAATAGAAAATAGTAAAGCTGAAAGAAATTTTGTGTTGGGTGAGTTATTTAGACAGTGGCAGAGCTTTGTGGCTCTAGAAATACAATCATTTTACAAAGATGATGCACTTTTAAATATAGTTGTATGCCTAATTTTCACAAAGCATTTAGTTAATAGGAGATGGCTAAATTTACAAACACAGTAAGAATTATATTCTTAATGCTCAGATATGCTTACATTCTAGTAAGCTAGATGGATTAGAATATACCAAATATAAGATGAATTAATGAGATTAAGATCAAGAAATAATGGAGAAGATGATAGTCCCATGGGGGAGCTACTAAGAATGGATTCACCATAAGGGAGTTGATTTTAGCTTTTAAATATGAACTATTTGTGTTAATGTGATGGGAAACTGAGAAGGCTGGTGAGTAGTTTCATATGCTATCCTTGTAGTACTGTCCATGGTAGGGAGCCCTCTCAGATCTAGGTGTTAGAATCGCTTGTCTGATTTCAATGGCAAGGTAAACAGAATAAAGCCCCACCAAGACCTGGGGACAGGAGAGCAGCCTGGGTTAAGTTAAGGTGATAGCCATTAGAATGGAAGTCATCTCTATGCAAAGACACATGTGGCAAAGATGTCAGCCACTTACTGAGCACCTCACCTTTGTCAAGACTGTTCCAAGTGCTCACTTTACATAAATTAACATCTTTAATTCTCACATTCACCCTACAGACTTAGACATTATTCTCATTCCTAATTTGCCCTCAGGAAAACTGAAGCCTGGATTATGTAAGAAAATCACCTATGGCTAAGTGCTAATAAGTACAGAGAAATTGGAATTCAAACCAAGGGCTCCCTGCTTCTAAGATCTATATATGGTTCTCTTTTCAACTGTGTTACACCATCTCCATAGAATACTAACATAAATAATATACACAGAACTCATGTGTGTAGATGTTTTGTCTGGTTTTCAGAGTTTTAGGTACGTCATTCTGGGACCCTTATTGACAGAACTGTTCTTGTATATGAAATATGTGAGCAGAATTCACTCTGTGTAATTTCCAACCTAAATTTTAAAGGAAGAAGGTTTTGTGCCTAGGTTAATTGATTATGCTTCTTGGAAGGGAAGACACATTAACTAATTAACATGTAGCAGAAATTACATAATCAATGCCATTCTCTACTATTGTCACTCGTATAGATTCGTTTGAGTCCCCATGCTTTAACATTTAAGTATTATTTTCAAGAGATAATGCTTGTATTTGTTAGAATATTCAAATAGTCTGCAAGCTTATTTAAGGAAATCCATTAAAAGTTTATCTGTCCTCCAGCTACAAGTTTCCCTGTACTTGAATTACCAATTTCTTGTATATGGGTTACTAGGCCACAATTATTTTCATTTTATTATTATTATTATTATTATTATTATTATTATTATTTAGTGATCCCTTTTATCCTCATCTCCCATCCCTCTCCCCTTTAGCAACCATCATCTTATCTTCTATACCTGTGGTTCTGTTTCTGCTTTGTTTTGTTTATTTATTTATTTTGTGTTTTTAAATTTAACATATAAGAGAGATCATACAGTATTTATCTCTGTCTGACTTCACTTAGCGTAATACCCTCTAGGTCCATCTGTGTTGTTGCAAATGGCAATATTTCATTCTTTTTTTTTTTTTTTAAGATTTTATTTATTACTTTTAGACAGAGGGGTAGGGAGAGAGACAGAGAGAGAGACATCAATGTATGGTTCCCTTTTACCTGCCTCCAACTACAGACCTGGCTGGAGACCTGGCTTGCAACCTGGTTATGTGCCCTGGCTGGGAATCAAACCATCAACCTTTGGGTTCGCAGGCTGGCACCTTGTCCACTGTGCCACCAGCCAGGGTTTTCATTTTTTTTTTGTTGCTGAATAATATTCCATTGTATATATGTACCGCATCTTTATCCATTCACCTATTGATGGACAGCTAGGTTGTTTCCATATCTTAGCTATTAATAGTGATGTTGCAGTGAACATGGGATGCATACATCTTTTCCAATTATTTTTTTAAAGATTTTATTCTTTTCAGAGAGAAGGGCAGGGAAAGAGAAAGAAGAGGAGAGAAGCATCAATGTATGGTTGCCTTTCACCTGCCTCCAGCTAAGGACATGGCTGGAGACCTGGCTTGCAACCTGGTTATGTGCCCTGACTAGGGAATTGAACCTTTGGGTTCCCAGGTCGGTGTCAATCCAATTAGCCACACCAGCCAGGGTTCCAATTATTTTTTAGTGTTTCCATTTTCTTTGGATAAATACTCAGAAGTGGAATTGCTGGAACTCATGGAAGCTCTATTTTTAATTTTTTGAGGAATCTCCATTTTGTTTTCCATAGTGTCCATACCTGGATGGTGTGGACTTGTTTAGAGGTCATGAGGAAACCTGTGGAATATAAGAGGAATTAAATAGATTGCAGATATTTAAGTTGCACTTTATACTTTTATTTGGAAGTAACTAGAATGAAAACTTTTCATGAAAGGTGTACTGACAATCACTAAGAAATGGGAAAATGAAAGGATAAAATATAGGTAGCTTTCCTGGAGAGGAAGCAAGATAGAAGGGGAAAATTCAGAGGATTACCAGTGAGGAGAAATGTCTAGAGTGACTGAAAGCTTTAGACTCTATATCTGTCCTCTCTTTGAAATGAATCAGAAGTCCTCAAGCTTCTGTATGTGTAATAAAAGTGAGGTGGTCTCAATGGAAAGTTAATCACATTTAGGAAAGCCAAGTTCCTTCTGGGAGAGATCAAGCAGGTTATGAAATGGTCTTGGTGAACTGGTAACTTTTAGACCTGTATTTGGCCAGATAAAACACATGGAAAGAAAATCTCATTTTGGTCTCTGGGGCAAGAGAACTGAGATATATTTCTTTCTATGACTTAAGTGACTCAGTCTCTGGGCCTCACTTCACCCACTAAAATGACATTGGTCATTGTGGAGAAGTTTCTTCATCATAGAGTGGAATCCCTTCAATTATTCCAGCAATAATAACCCCTCCTTTCTTCAACACTGTATGGGAAATATCACAAGTTGTGTTACCCTATAGAACCTTGAAGAGCATGAAATACTAAGGCACAATTCTACTTTCTGACATTGTAGAAATTACATTGGCCTCTCTGAAAATAACAGCTGAATCGAAGTCCCCCAAAATGAAGCAGTCTGAAAAAAAGTAAAGAGACATCCATCCTCAGAATCAACCAAATATGAGAATTTATCAGTTTGGGAGGGGTGGAACACAGCACTAGCTGAGAGGACATCTGACCTCTGGAGACCAGGTCAATCTCTGCAGACTTTACTGGTCTTTTCAATACCATCTTCAATTCCAGGATCCTGCAGTTGCAGGTTTTGACAAAAGCAGGGTTCACTTGCACATAGCTTATGATGAAACCTCCTTCATCCTGTAAATGACTTCTTTTGGGCCAATGCTTGTCATCAAAGCATCAGTAATTGAGAAGGCCGTACCCTGTGAATCTGGTCATCACCTGCCGGGTTACCTTTTTATGGGGGGAGAAAAATCTATCAGAAATTTAAACTTGTGAGAAGGAAGTGTTGGGTGCACATGTTTTCTAAAGCAATGTTCCAATGTCAGCCAAGGAAATGACCACATTTATAGGATTACTTAACTCATTTACATATAAAAGTATTATAAAATACTCTATAGTTCATCTAGGAAATAAAAATTGTAGTCAGAATGCTAGATCCCTGAGCAGAAAGAGAATTCACCCCAGCGAAGCAGAGGATTTCTAAAAACGTACTAATCTAGTATCTAGGGCCTCTACGACCTTATGTGAACTGCAGAATTCATATATATTCACTCAACCAGCCCATTAGTAGTTGCCAACTACTTGCTATGTGCAGAAATGACTTAAATGAAATCCAGGTCATGAACTACCAGGGGTGATGAGAGACACAGAATAGTTATTAATATGTGATTTTAAAATGATAAAATCTGTAGGGGAGCCATCGAAAGTTTTGGTGAGATTCTAGAGGAGGGATATGACTTCTCTTTTGGGGGAATGGAGGAAGGATCAAGAAAATCTCCAATGACTCAGACACACCCAATCCAAAAGAGAAGCAGTATTTCAGGCAGAGAGATGGGCATAGACAAACTTTGGCAGTGTGAAATTGCAGAAATACCTTGGGAAAGCTGAGTGATCTAATTTGAAAGGGGGTTTGGGATGAACATTGGTATTTAGCTTAGGTGCGGAAGGACACGTTAGTCACATCTCTCCATTGTTGCTCGCTGTCCTGCTGTCATTGTCAGTTCAGTCTCTTGTTTATTTACTCTCCTCCCTCACTGCTCATGCTTTCATGCCTCATTCTACCACCCAGACAGCTACCAAATATGTTTCTTTTCTTGTGTGTGTTCCTTTTAATATGAATTTCTGGGTTGGTTTCGTTTTTTGGTTTTGCATTTTGATTTTCACTTTATTTAAATAGTACAATGAAGCAGCCTGGAAAAAAAATGACTATGATTCTTCCCTTTTAAAACTTAGCATCTTGCCCTGGCTGGTGGCTCAGTGGATTGGAGACCCAAAGGTCACTGGTTCAATTCCCAGCCAGGGCAACATAACCAGGTCTCCAACCAGATCTCCGGCCAGCTCTGTAGCTGGAGGCAGGTGAAAGGCAACCATACATTGGTGCTTCTCTCCCTTTCTTCCTCCCTCCCTGCCCTTTTCTCTAAAATAATGAATAAAATCTTTTTTAAAAATCTTAGCATCTTTATGTATTTATTTACTAAGTGAAAGAGTTTAGTTTATGGTTGTGCCTTTTAGAGGGGATTAGGGAACTTCCCTTTTATTAATAATCAAGAACAGTTTATTTCAAATGCCAGATAGATAACCACAGCAGATATAGTTATGCTTCAGCTCTGTGTCAAGTTAGTTGTGAGTAGAGAGAAGGCTGGGGGAAACTTAGGGACTTACAGGTCTGTCCTGGGCTCAGGGCAGGGGAGGAATTAGCATCTCTATTTATTTATTTTTCTTTTTTCTTTTTTAATTTTATTGTTGTTGTATTACATCTATCCCCTTTTTGCTCCCCTCTGTCCCCCTCCCCACCCACCTATTCCCCCCAAATTAGCATCTCCATTTAAATGTTAAATTCAGATTGATTGCCCTATTTATGCAAAGTCCTCTTACTCTGCCTGGGTCAGTATACTAGGTGTGCTTCCCTCATGTTTTTCTTACACATTTTCCCTCTGCGATAAACCCAGACAACTGCAATTCCCCTTTGCTGCAGCCACTATTACTGCAGCAGCCCATGCACTGTACCGGTGTAGATCTGTGTGAGCATCTCCTGGGATCACAGACATTGCATTCTACTGTGTTACTGCCTGGTAGTGTCCCCCTGTGAAAGCCATCATGTTGATGGAAGATAATGGTGATGGTGACGTGGAGGTTAACAGGGATGGTGGTGCTAGCTCATGGAGAGAACGTCACTGGCCCCCTCGATCTGGGCAAGTCTGCTTCCTTCCTCCTGCTGTCCCAGTGTCCCAGTCTGCAACTGGGTCAGAATGTCACAGATGGAATAGATATGCAAATATAGAAGATTATTTCTGTACACATTGCTGGTAGACTACTCCGTGATCGGATACTGCTTTCACATCTAATTCTGTGTTCTCTTTCCCCCTAATTTTCATACTTCTTGAACTTGAATAAAACCCTCGTTTGGGTCATAGAATTCTTCCTAAAATCTCAAGATTGAAGATGAGCCTCTGATCTTCTCTTGTTTAATTATTACCGCATTCTCCTCTACCCACCATCTAAAGCATGTTTTCTGATGAACTCAGCCTAGTTCAGCAATTTTCAACTGGTGTATTGCAAGGATTTTTAAAACATGCAACAATACCTGACTAGTTAGGGGCATTGCCCTCTTTTCAAATAAAAAAAAATATGATAGCAGCTAACACAACAATAGTTATCTGGTGTGAATGAATCAAAATTATAACTATTTTTGGTCAAATCAGCACAAACTACATTTTTTGGTGCTCCACTGAATTTTGGTAAATAGTTTATGTCTGCCATGAGACAAAAAAGGTTCTAATATGTTTGCTGTGGTTGTTATTTGTCTTGTTTTCTGTAAAAGGAACTTACTTGCACTGAAGCAGCACATTTTATCAAGTTTTTATAGTCATTCCTATTTTCAGATGTTAACATCTTTCTTCGTGTAAGTCACCTGTTAGTCTTTTCCATCTCGGAATCAATTAGCAAACTAACTCCTTCCATGTAGCAGCTTCCTAGTAGCTAAATGGCAAATCGTAAGTTTATTCTCATTTAACTCCTTGTTTGGATTTGACCCACAGCTCCAGGCTGCCAGGTTCATTTTGGGTCATAATTCTGCCATCCTGTGTATTCAGAGTCCTACCAGTTTCATGTATCTCTAAAGTTGGTAAACACACAATGACCTCTGTGTCTCTCTCCGTTTCTTGAGTTGAGGGAAGCTTTTATATCTGCTCTGCTAAAATCAATCAGGTCAGAAAGCAAAATAATCATGTACTATGACTCATCTGTGCCATAAACAAAGGTAAAATTTAGACTTTCAGTTTTATTACTATGTCACCTTTTAACATCTATCTTCCTACATGATTGTAATGATTTCAGCTTTTTTCTAACTGTCCATTTGTTTCATAATTAATGATTCCTGTCCATATTTCCCTGCCAGGGTAAACCACTAGGCTTAGAAATCATAGGAAAACTGAATATGTAAGACGGGATGAGTGATGAGAGAGAGACAGAGACACAGAAAGAGACAGAGACACAGCAAGAGAAGAGACTTGCTATAAAGGCTCTGGGTCAAACAGATATAACACATTTCAGACACCAGTAATGGCCACAATGACAGATTTCACAATGTGTTTTTGAATGTCACAGAACTATAGTCAGAATATGACAAAGAAAAGCACCACATTCAGTCTCTTTTCCTTTCTACTTTAGATTAGTTCAGCAATTTATGTTCTGTAACATCAGTTAACACTAAAATACCACTTGGCTGTAAAACAATCTTAATAGAATATAGAAGGTGTCTTTTCAGTGAAACCATAAACACTTTTTATCATGTTGATGATATACATCTTTAGCTAGCTGTATAGGAAAAACATGTGTATTTCAGGCAATGTACATTACTGCATCACCTGCAAATCTTAAAGCTGTCCAGGGTCCAGTACAAGAAACATGTGATTAAGAGGGGCAAGTGGACAGACTTTGTTACTTTGACAAATAAAAACACAGTACCTTTTTTCCAAATTCTTAAAGGCAAAATGCTTACCTTGCAAACTAAGGCCCAGGAGAAGGCTGTGAAGGACTGTCACACTCAGTCATTCCATATTTGTCCTGCATCCTTCTACAGTCAGCAATTTAGGTAAGTGATATTATGTTCCCTGTGGTGACATGACCCATCTGGTGCAAATTGACCTGAAAAATTATTCTGAGTTCCTGCTGGAGGCAAGATTAGTCTATAGCCTCAGACTCTTCCAAGGATTTGTTAGAATATAGCAGGCAGGGGAATGTGCATCAGCACCACTTAAGGAAGGGGGTTGAAGCATATTGGATGGTCAGAGCAAGCAAGGCTGACCCCTTAGCAGTTCAGATTTAAAGGCATGAAGCATGTTTGACCTTACAGTAGGCCATATGCTAGGACAGAAGGAGTGTGAGTTTCACGTCAGGCATCCTGGGTGCATATCAGTCTCCACCTGCTAATAACTTCATGATATTTGCAAAGTCATATGATCTCTTCAAACTTAAAGTACAAAATGGGATAGTAACCTCTACTTCACAAATTTGTAGTGATAATAAGTGCAAAAATGTAGGTGTAAACTGTGCATTGAACATAGCATATTTTTGGAAGATTTTATTTATTTTTAGAAAGAGGGGAAGGGAGAGAGAAAGAGAGGGAGAGAAATATCCATGTTTGGTTGCCTCTTCCATACCCCCAGCAACCCAGGTATGTGCTCTGACTGGGAATCGACCCTGCAACCCTTTGGTTCTCAGGCTGGTGCTCAATCCATTGAGCCACATCAGCAAGGCATGAACATAGCATATATTTAAATATAGTCTCTACCTCTCTTTTTAAATTTAAATCTTTTTAACAGGGAAAGAGTTAGGTTGCCACCTAAATGTTGGAAAAGATCTTCAAATCTGATGTTTACTTTAAATCTTTATACATAGTCTTCTCAAAGAAGAGATGCAGGCTTATATTACTCCATTTGTCTTCCAGTTGGTCCTTCCAGTTGTTAAGAATTGGCCATTGTTCTCTTGGTTTCTCATTTAACTTTCTGGGTGTCAACCACACTAAACTTTCATACAGGTGGGCTTGACAACTATGCTCTAGAACAGTTCTGGTCATGTTCCACATTCCCGCACCCTCCTTTCCCCATCCTCTTCCTAACTGGGGAAGGAAGTAACCTTATATTATCGTCTGCAGGAAAGCATTGAAAACCTTAAGCAAGTGGCAAACAATCTATCCCCAACATTTTCATTTGACTAGTGATGACAATTTTTGCATGAAATACCAGTGTTCGAATGGTGTGTTGTCAGGCAGTGTCCCAAATTTATGCTGTGTCAGCTATGACCAGAGCATCTAAGTAGTCATATAATGTAGCCTTTTTACTCCATTATTGGGTTGCCAGTTGTGCTTATCAGGGGAGAAAGGCAGCACTAAGAAGAATAATTGGAACTACAGAGTACTCTAATGCTCATTGGAAATCTCCATTCCTGACCTAGTTGGTGTGGCTCGAGTTGTTTAGGCATCATCCTGCAAAGCCAAAGGTCCTGAGTTCAATTCCTAGTCAAGGCACAAGCCTGGGTTGCAGGTTCAGTTCCCAGTCATGGCAAGTACTGAAGACAGCTGATCCATGTTTTTCTCTTACATAGAAGTTTCTCTCCCTCTCTCTCCCTCCCTTTTTCTCTAAAAATAAATTAATAAAATCTTTTTTTTTTAAAGCAGCCTCTGTTCCTTTTTTTAATTATTATTATTTTGCTAATTCATCTTTAAACCTAGAAATTGTATGTTCTTGGTACCGCTCTACTAAAGAGTAAAAATAGGCTTTACCTCCCATGAGGTGAGAGGTAGCGTAACTGTAATTCTATAGTGTAAGAGGGCATCTGAAAGAAAGATCTTCCTTAGTCTCCCATCAGCAGCATGTTAAGCCTAATGAAGTTTCTGAACTCCTTGCATTCACTTCTCAAGTCATCCTGAAATAGAGCTGAACATTGCAACTCTTTGTTTTAATTGGATAACAATGCAGAGGTGAGAGCAACTGAGAGTTCTCTGGTGCTGTTGATATTGGCTGACATCTGAAGACTTGAGTAATGACTCAGTTATCAATTCCTGCAGGGAAGTCACAGGCAGGATCAAAAAGAGGTAGCTGACCTCCTATGGAGGCCTCTCTTCGCTGCTGAAATGGGTGTACATTATTCCATATAGATTCAGGTGTACAGGGAAAGCCACGTACTGTATATTTATTATCTTAAATTATAATCCCTTTCTGAGCCCCCCCCCACCATTTCCTAGACTGGTGGGAATTCAATATTTACCATATGGAAGATACTCTTTCCCAGAGGCCTATGAAGATCTTAGGGTCTCAGAAAGCACAAAACATCATATTGTCTAATCCCTGTTCATGCTAGGATGCTCATAGACTGAATTTTAAATTTGGAGACTTTACAACGGACACAAATGCAACCCAACTGACCTTAACCAGAAATAGGGAATGTTTTTCATATTACTGAAAAGTCTAGGGGGAGATTCTGGTCTTGTGGCACAACTAGATAAAGGTGTTTAAACAAGGTTGTAAATCTGTCTTTTTCTCAACTGAGTCTTCATCAGGACTCTTGCCCCCTGGGGAAATGGCTCTCCGCTATACCAGGCACCCTTCCTCACATGCTGGTTATGCTAGTAGGGAAATAAATGAGCCTTTTAGCTCTTTCAACCAGCCAAACCTTCACTGGGCCTTACTGCGCTGCTTGGAGTGAGTGATTCTGGTGGATCACAGGGACTAAGGGAGGGAGAAGTCCCTCATGGAAAGTCAAGCATCTTATTAAAAGAACGGGGAATAGATGTTGGACCTGCAAAAGCAACCAGGGTCTACGTGGGGACAAAATATGGGAGTCTTTCTAAACTGGGAGTACTGTTCTTAGGGTCTGGTCCTTCTGAGTATACCATTCACCTATCTCTGTCAGCCTCGGCTCTGGCTTCTTTGTGGGGTACTGAGCAGGAGACATTGGCTTCCACTACCTGTGAATGCATCTTTTATGCCTTTATGTTGCAGAAAAGATCTTCCTGCTCCCACCTCTCCTTCTCCCTCTAAAGACATCATGGTAGCCTCCTGTGAACTGAAAATAAGGATGATGAGGATTAGCAGTTTTAGGCACTCAACAGGTAGCTGGTATGCTCCAGAGTCAGGATTAAAGTTTAATTTTGCTTCCGACCCACAGTTCATTATCTAAAAGGAGCATTACCGTTCAGATCTTTATCTCGGTCTCCTAAGTCTCTGTCCAGGGGACTTTCCTCGGTGGTCTGGAGGAGTCTAGTCTGTCCGTGTTTTTCAAATTCTGCTCCCTGGAGGACCTTGGGGGTGTTAGCAGTCACCTTGCCACTCACATGAGGTGGGATGGGGGCCCAGTAGCCCATGCTAAACTCTCCACTTGAGGCAGATCTGCTCTGCCTTTCATGTCTTAGATGAGGGCATGGCAAGTGAAGAAAGGTTTTGCAAAAAAGATCTGGGAAGAGCCTGGTCTCTGGATCTCTAAGGGCATCTGTTGGCTGTGTGGTTCTGTCTTAAGACCCCCTAGGCCTGCCAGGCTCTTCAGTCACACAGACCACCTGGCTGCACTAGTCTTGCTTCCTTAGGCCTGCCTCTTGGCTCTGCCATCACACATTGTCATGGTGACTTCTTTAGTATCCCAGCAATGACTAAAATGGATGGCCCTGACCTAATTTTGTAAAGGACAAAAGAATATCATGGCTTTGGTTCGTTTTATTTTATTTTTTTTAAAAAAGATTTTTATTCATTATTTTCAGAGAGAAGAGCAGGGAGGGAGGAAGAAAGGGAGAGAAGCATCAATGTAAGGTTGCCTTTCACCTGCCTCCAGCTACGAATCTGGTTGGAGACCTGGTTTGCAACCTGGTGGTTGTTTTTTTTTAGCTGTAGTTTTCTATTACCATTTACCCCCTTGTACCCTCACCCTGACCCAATCACCACACTGTTGTACAAGTCCATGAATATAAGAATAGTTTGACTTTGGCTAGTTGTGGTTTTTTGTTTTGTTTTGTGTCCACTGTTGTTAAAAGAAAGAGGATTCTAATTTCTGTGTGTGTCGTATTATTTCAGACCTGTCATTGTGTTCTGTACTAACATAACATGAAGGTCTGTGGCCTGAAGTAATTGAGGTCAGTGGAAACGTTTCCAGTGAAGATAATTCAGAAATTAGATTCTGGGCTGTGAGAAAGTTGGCCAAAACAAACTGTTCTCCTCATGTACTATTTGCTTCCGTAAGATTTTCATTAACTCCTCTGCCACATCAGTTATCACCATCAAGCAGATAACTCACAGTCTACTACATTCCTGGGCCCAATTCTTTCCAAATCTGGATTCGCATGCTGCTTTGAAATTGATTTCTCAATCTTTTGAACTTTTGACCTGGTCAAAAATGGACATAGTATCTTTTCTCATCCTTAAGGAATTCTTTCTGCTAAAACTTTCCTTCCCCCACCCCACCCACTTTTTTTTTGTTGCAAGTCTGCCCCTAGACATAGCCTGGAAGCCTGAAATGAGGAACCTATAACCTAATTAAGTTCTGACACCTAGGAAGATACTTACTGGGCCAGGATGGACCCTGCACACATGTTGAACCAGCTGGATTCTGTCTTCCAGGGTTTTCAAAACAGAATGCAGTGACTGAGTGAGTGCAATTAGGGGCAGAGCTGCCACTAGGAAAGCTTAATTTATAGGGAAGTGGAATAAGACCTTTGAAGTGAAAGCCAACCTTCGGTGGGAACAGGGAGAAGCCAATGAGAGTGATCTGGAAAGAGTCAGGTTTTGACGATTACCTAGTTCCTGGCAGGATCAGAACCACATCATTGGCTTCATTGAAAGTTCTCTATATGTTTTTTTTTTTTTAATTTTTAAAAAGAGTGTATTCATTGCTTTTAGAGAGAAGTGCAGGGAAGGAGGAAGAAAGGGAGAGAAGCATTAATATACAGTTGCCTTTCACCTGCCTCCAGCTACAGACCTGGCTGGAGATCTGGTTATGTGCCCTGACTGGGAATCGAACCAGTGACCTTTGGGTTCGCAGGCCAGCACCTTATCCACTGAGTCACCAGCCAGGGCTCTATATGTTTTTAAATAACCATAGTTTCCCTTGAATGTAAGTGAGGTTTCTGTCACTGGCAAACAAATTATTCCCAACTGGGGTGTTTCTTTTCCTGAATTTTCTAATGATAATAATTACTGCAGGAAAATTACTGATTACTTTTTTCCCGTTATGGTACCACTTAGTGCTTTTCCTTAATTAGCTTCTGAATTTCAAAACACCTTTTTGTAGAAAGGATTATACCCTTTGTACAGATGAGAAAATGGGGCTTGGCGAAATCAAGCATCTTGCCCAAGATCATTTTAAACTATGCATGACTTCAGAATTAGGGAATTAGCCATCTCACTCAAGTTTTTCTGCATTCCTGTTAATGCTGCTTTATCACTTGGGCTCAAAAGTTGAGTCTTTTGAAAAATTACTTATTTTGCATCATTGACATCAAATTAATTCTTCAAATTTTCTTCTGAGTTGAGCCAACTCCAGCCTAGGCCCCAGGACTTCTGGTTCACAGTGCTGCTGTGGAAGCTTTGCTTTCTAGAAAGGTCTCCATCACATTTTTCCTGTCAACTATGGCAACATTTTGCCAGGTCATCATTCCAATGACCTTAGAATTCTTCAGTGGGGTCCCATTACCTGCCTCACTGGCATTCAGTGCCTTATCCAGTATCTCCCTAAATTAACGGTCCTTTCTCATGTCTCATCCCTCTCATGCATTTATCTTACCCTCCTACTAAACAAAATTACTCATTTCTCCAAAGAGTCCTTGAACATTGTTGTTTTGCTACTTTTATTTTGAGTTCCATCTACCATGCAAGGTCTTTCCTTTTCCTTACTAGTTGAGATCCTTTGAGCCTCCATTCCACAAAGTATGTTCTGATTCTTCAAGTTGGATATCTCTGTCTCCTTAAACCCTCAGAAGAATATTTCTTATATGCTTCTAATGTAACTTCCCTTCTTTTCCTTGTGATACAGAGTTATTAATTGCACATGTGGGGCAGCAGATACTTGGGATGTGTACGATGACCATGCCCATAGTGGTCAGCGTTCACTGATGCTCTCTCCTGGGATCCTGGGCACTACCTCAGAATCCTTTCTAACATAACACTCAAGGAGGCCACTATTGACCGATCGGACTCATTGTGCAAAATGAGACTTGGCTGGCTCCTAACTATTGTAACTGCTGCTACTCTTCATACCTGGTACTAGGCATTGACCTCAGCACAGCTGTAGAGTTCCGGAGACTTTGTTGAGGATGGCTTATATCCTTATTCCCCGTTTTCTTAAGTCAGGGCACTGTTTTACACTCACAAGGAAAGGTGGCCAAATGCCCCAGGGCTTTGAGTTCTTTTGCTGTATTTTCCCCAATAGCTTCATGTATACAGATATAGATGGTGGGTCACTTTAAAAAAAAAAAAAAATGCAACTAGCCTGTTAAAAAAAACCCAAAGTCAAAAAAAACCCAAAACAAAACTTGTTTTAATGTGAGCATCGGTTTTCAATTGGCCTATTATAAATGCAATGTGTATTCCCAATTCAATTGGTCAGATATTATCTTAGTTGTGTAGACACTGGCCTAGATGCATCTTCTCCCAGGTCATAGGTTGCTGTTTGAAAGAATATGTGTGTCACTCTTTTACATACATACACATACACACATGACAGTGGGCACACAAAGAATGAAAGAATGTAAGGAAGAATGGATCCACGTCAGGAGAACACACCACCATTCAAATGGGCTATACATTTTTTTTTTTTTTTAATTTTATTATTGTTGTATTACATCCATTCCCTTTTTGAATTTCAGACATACAATTATTCCATTGAAATGATTTCATTTACGTTGGAAGTGCTTTTAAGTAATTACATATTTCAGGTGAATCATTTTTTAGAAAAGAGCTTACTTGATCACTGTTCTTAACTACTTTCTACATTGCAATGTTTTCCCCCATCTCTTTATCTTCTGCAACAATAGAAAGGTCAATTTTTTCCCCATTGTTCCATGCTGTAGATATAAGAAAACAACCTGTTTGAGGGAATAAGATGATTGTCTACGGTGCAGCGGGTATTATCAGCTTACATCATTCATTTTATTTCCATTCTCCAGTAAACTGAGAGACCTTAGTGATACTGGAAAATGCATTGCCAACTGGGGAAATACATGCTGAGTAACGTCAGGTTCCATAGGGATTTGCTTTAAAACTAAGAAAGAAAGGAGTGGAGTAGACAAAGGAGAGGAGAAGAGAGACTTTTTCCTCCACTTTTTTAATTCTTTTTTTCATTTCCTATTCTGGGCTCCCTTCCAGCAGTACATATATTCTCGTGATTCAGTAATTTATCACCTAACATACATCAGATACCAGTCACAGTTAAGTGTGATTTGTTATAAGTGTAGATTTCTGTTTATGGGATCTTTATTGAGATTTTCAGCAATAAGATATAATATGTAATCTCTGCCGATTTAAAAGCTTCATGCTGTTTGATCATGAAAGTGATTTGCTTCTTCCTTTCATCAGTGGAGAAAATATTTGATACAGGTTTGCCTCCCTTGCAGCCCCTGAGGGGCAGGGTGCTGGGCGAGCACCCCACCCTGTGCTGGAGTGGACTAGGGTGGGTGCCATTTCTGTAGGATTGGAGAAGCCATGGCTGGTGGCCGATCAATAGCAATTTAGTTACAGAGGGATTAGATTAATAGGAACCCAGAACTTCTTCTCCCCCGACCTCTCCTCACCCCAACAGATGGCCTATGTGGTGATATCTTCTGAAGAGATTATAACCTGGCCTATTTTTTCTTTTCCTCTTAATATACCAGATGTGATCGAGATAGCACCAATTCAGGAGTCAGATTTCCACAAGTTCAAATACGGTTCCCTCATGAATTAATATCATAACCTCAAGGGAAGTGAAGAACTATTCTCTTCTAATTTAGTTTCTCTGGAAGTGAAGAAAATAATGTCTAATTTATAAGATTGAGAGAATTAAATACAATACCTATGAAATGTCCATGCATGATGACTATTTTAGTGTAGGCATTCAGGAAAAAGAAAGTGTTAGTATTCTGCTATATATGGATAGGGGGTGTGGGGACAAGCACCCAAACCCACTTTATAGTTTTGTTGAGGTTTTGTAAAGCCGTTTGGGGGCTTTGCGCTGTTGTACCATTCTCAGGAATTCTTTATTTGCAACCACATCCTTGAAGAGTATCATTCCCACCTGTACATGAATATGTGTCTATCAATAACAGTAAATAACAATGAACCTTATTTGGGATCAGGGAGAATAAAAATAGTCAGTGGAGGTTTGTGTTAAGAATGATTTGGGTTCTAGCTCTGGCTGAGTGGCTCCATAACTAACAGAGCATCATTCCCAACACCAGAGGCTGCGGGTCCGATTCCCAGTCAGAGAACATACCTGGGTTGCGGGTTTGATCCCCAGTCTGGGTGCTTATGGGAGGAACCAATCAATGTTTCTCTCTCACACTGATGTTTTTATCTCTCTCTCTCAAATCAATATTTAAAATGTATTTTGAATTATTTGTTTTCCAGCTCTGGCTGGTGGCATAGTGGATAAGACACCAGCCTGTGAACCCAAAGGTCGCTGGTTTGATTCCACATAACCAGGTCTCCAGCCAGGTCTCCAGCCAGGTCTCCAGCCAGGCCCGAAGCTGGAGGCAGGTGAAAGGCAACCATACATTGATTTCTGTCTCTCTCTCTCTCTCTCTCTCTCTCTCTCTCTCTGCCTCTCTCCCTACCCCTTTCTTTAAAAATAATAATAAATAAAATCTTTAAAAAGAAAATTATTTGGATTCCATAGCAGCACTGAAACTAAGGTTAGGTGAGGGAGGCACTCGCTTGAGATACAAAATTTAAAAACAAAGGAACCTCAGGATTCAAGGAAATAATAATCTAATGCAGTATTATTTTTAAATCAAAATTAACATAAAACATCTATAACACAATACCAAGGTTTTAATAAAGAGAGGATCTAACAGAGATGGGATTCAGGTGCAGTGAGTGAGGCGGGTGGGAAAATGCTGGTATGAAAGTCAGTGAAAACATGACGCACATGAACTCATACCTTGTTGGGACTGTACATGAGGGTTGGGAAATTCAGGAGAAGCACTTTGACAAACCTCACTCAGTGGCTTTATCTGTCAATATGGTGTGAGGCTTATACTGATTATCTTTTTTATCCCTTTGTTGTTTAATAATCAGAATATGAGGTCCTTTAGGTTTTCTTGTTTGAGGAACCTTAATCAGAGGCCTTAGGGGGAGAGGGAAATTAATGATGACTAATTTTCAAGTGCCTTGTTGGCAAGGTTGCAATTCAGTTTCCAATGTTTAGGCATTTTCACACTCAAGGAAAATACTACTTTATGTTTTTAAAACAGTTTGATTGGTGGAAACATAATAGAATAGTATCTTTTCCAATTAGTTATTTTCTGTGAATTTATACTTAACAAAAATTGTGTTCAAGAGAACTTTTCCTCTTCAGAATCTCGTCTAGGTATTAGAAACTTGTTAATTTTGTTGGGGTTGTATTATGTAAATGTATAGATAAATAGAAATTAATTTTTATTGTTATTAAATAATAGCAATTAAATAATAGGCCCTGGCTGGTAGCACAGTGGATAGGTGCTGGTCTGCAAACCCAAAGATTGCTGGTTCAATTCCCAGTCAAGACACATAACCAGGTTGCAAGCCAGGTCTCCAGCCAGGTCTGTAGCTGGAGGCAGGTGAAAGGCAACCATACATTGATGTCTCTCTTCCTCTCTGCCTCGCTCCCTTCTCCTTTCTCTAAAAATAATAAATACAATCTTTAAAAACTTATGTTAAATAAATAATAGCTATACTTTTTTGAGTGCCTGCCCTGTACCAAGCAAGGAACGACATGATTATCCTTTTTATTGGCTTTACTGCACAGATGAGCCCCACATGATGGGACATGTACAGGTAAAGAACACAACAACCCAAGAAGGTGAGTGAGTTCAAGGTGACCCAGTCGGTTAGGGACAGAGGTGGGATTTGAGCCTGGCCCCTTCTAATTCTGTTGTCCATATCTAGTAAGAAAGAAAAAGGTTGAGTCTTGAGCATCTGTGCTTTTTGTGTAGAGGTAAATGAAATCACAGAAAATGAAGTATCAGGTAGAAAAATGGTATCAACTGCAGAAATGTCACCTTTTGAAAAGCTTCCTAAATTCACCTTCTATGGAAACACAGTGGGTGGAATAGGAACCCCTTCAGTATGACTCCTGATGTGAGGGTGGGAACGTGGTGAAAGGAAGGCCTGGTTGGGCCTAACCAGAGAGGTCTGGTTCTGCTTCAGGGCTTCCCTGGACTCACCTGACCACCTGCACCAGCCTGGCTATTGCTCATGGGTTGCTTGGCAACCCTTAGCCAACCAGGAGGTGTCACAAGCTGTTGGAAGTAAAGCTCCAGATCTGCAGATGTCCTGGGCAGTGGGCCCGGCCCCGGCCATGGTGCACTCTCATTCCTCTCTCATTTATACATAGCGTAGTATTCTGGATAATCCAGTACTTTGGCCGATGATGAAGTGGGTAGTAGCAAAACACATAAGACACTTCATTAAATCCAGTAAAACTGATTGCCAATTCAGAGGACACTCAGACCCTTGGCAATGGCTCTCTGTCCCTGTTTTAAAGATCAGTCACGATTTGACCACTGTTCAGGATTGCTGAGTCACCTGTAATTCCCAGACGTGGGGCTGGAGATGCTCTGTGACCCACAGTGACACTCAGGGTGGCTGGGGGTGGCGATGGATGGAGTAAATGGGCTTTCAGCGGCCATCTCAAGGCCAGTCAGAGGAGCTTCACTTTTATGGTTCCACATATTAGGTTCCTATATAAGGTTAGATTTGAAGGAAAAATGAGCTTAGAAATATGAGCTTAAGTAAATCATGAATCAAATTCAACTTCCTTGCCTCACTTTTATGAAATCTGTGTCCCAGAGAGGTTAGGCATCTTGCCTGGGGCCTCACACAAGGTTGGTAATGAAGCGAAAACAGGATCCTCAGTCTTCTGACATCTGGCTTCAGGTTTCCTCCTTATTTGGCCCCAGTTTGTCTGCTGTCTGTCCTGTGGCACCTGAACCTCCTTGTCCCCCGTCCTCCTCAAACCTGCATTGTTTGTCATCTGTGGGGAATAGCAATTGCTTTGGTGTAGGAAAATATTTTTGGAGGCTATGGCAAGATATCAACATTTATTTTCTTTTATGACCTGCCACAATCGGAATCAGTCCGTCTCGAGGTAAAATGCGGGCTGTATTTCATCAGCTGTCAGGAGGTAGGGGCCTCAGTGGGGACACGTAAAAGGCATTTTGGTTTACATTCCTCCTATAGGGGCGGTAATAGTGTGATCAAGGCTGGTGCTGCACACGATGGTAGTAAAATCTTACAGCCCTTCATTTAATGACAAGCTGGCCTTTTTGAAGCCTTGCAGTATAGACCTATCCCGAATTAGAGATTCGGGAGAAAGACAGTCATGAACTTGAGCAACCGTGGCTATCATCCAGAGAGATTAATTAAAGTGTTTAATGAGCTTGAAGCAGGTGAAAAATGCATGGGAGTTCTGTGCCATTGGGTCTGGTAAAACGTCTCTGGAATTCAAGTCAACCTGAATGTTTTTATGAAGAGGGGTGGAGGGTCAAGGAAGGAAAAGCTGGTGGGAATAGAATATGTTGGTTTTGGTTTTTAAAAAACAACATTCTGATTTAAGCACACGTGTGTGTGCATACACCTTACTTTGGGAAGTTGATGGAAGTGATGAAAATCTCCCCCAGAAATATTTGCATACGTTACCTGAATGTGTTTGAGAATGAGAAAAAGATGTTAGTGACCAGCTGAAGTCTGTCCACGGGCTCAGAGAATTCATGGGTCACAATCTGAGAATCACTGATAGAGCAGAAGACAAAAACCCAGGAGTGAGCTGGTTTACATCATGCCTGAGAAACTTTTCTCTTCGCCTACACGCTTTTGCTTTAATGAGGAATTTCCAGACCTTTTGTAAATATACTGCTCCTTTCTTCCAACATCTAATCGTTCTTCACAGCCTGTTTGGGATTTTACATGGCAATTTGATGGAGTGAGAATGGGGCTATTTGAAAATGGGACTTTGATGATCAAGTCTCTGAATATGGGATATTTTGGGTAAATGGGCTCCACAGATGATTCTGTACTAAGTTGCAACCATCTTCAAGGCAAAAGTGTCCCCTCCCTGTTTAGTCCCCCAAGGACAACCATGTTTCCTAGGGCAATTTCTACCTTTCCCTTGTTCAACTTCAGAGTGAGGCAGGAAAGAACAAAGAAATGCCCCAAAGAAAGGCACCAGCAGGAAAGGAAGAAAACCAGAGGGCTGAGATAATCTTTTAAAGTACCTCCTGAATTACTGCTCAGTTAACCATGCCAGGTAAATGCTTGTCAGGTCTTGGGGGCTGTTAGAACTAGACTGAGGTGGACCTCGGACTGAGGAAGCTGAAATTGTCTGAGAAATTCAGATCCCTGAAAGTGCAATTAGAGGATCATTTCTTCCACCTTCCCCTGCCCTTGCTCACAGCAATTTTATGGAAGGGATGGCCAGAGCTATTAGAGAAAGATGGGTAAATGCGCCTTTGCTCTGCTGCCCATGTTCAGAGGTGCATCTGTGGCTGCCTTGAAGCCAGTAGCTGATTTAGGTGGGGTGGGGTAGATTTAAAAAGGATTGAATTTCTCAGTATGAGGTTGATAACACCAGGCCATCTTGGCTCTTCTTCTTCTTCTTTTTTTTTTTTTAAGCAGTTTGACAAGTTTCTTTCCTTATTGAATCTGTGCACATCCAGATTAAAAATGTGATGATGATACTAGGTTTATTGATCTCTGTTTCTTGGGTTTGTTTGGCTCCTTGTCTGTTTTTTTATTTCTCGCCATCTTTTCTAGATTTTATAGCAATGATCCAGGGCAGTAATTGTGTTGCTATGATGTTCCTCCCTAGCCTTTCTCTTCTAGTTGCTTTGCTTAAAAAGCAAAAGGAGGCCCTGGATGGTAGCACAATGGATAAGGTGCCAGCCTGCAAACCCAAAGGTCACTGGTTCGATTCCCAGCCAGGGCACATAACCACGTCTCCAGCCAGGTCCATAGCTGGAGGCAGGTGAAAGGCAACCATACATTGATGCCTCTCTCCCTCTCTGCCTCTCTCCTTCCCCTTCTCTCTAAAAACTAATTTAAAAAAGCAAAAGAAGAGATGTTGAAAGAGAGAGATTTCTATTTTTCTATTCTCTGGCATAAACCCTTGAAGACAAAGTAGAGGACATGTTATGGGGACTCAGACCCATGCCAAGTGACATTTTAGTTGTCACTAGTTGGGTTCCATTCACCAGAATTGCTGTTTCCACCATCACTAAAATTCAGCCTGCTCTCCAAACTCAGGCAGGGTCGGTGGGATGGAGGAAACCACCTTCTAATTCTTGTGCTTGCAAAGAAATTATGCCTTTTACAACAGCTGAGCCGTGCAATGCTTTGGTCTGCTAGAGCCCCTGCTCCTGCCATACCTTAGGGAGCAAATACCTTCCTTCAGAGAGGAAATAAAACTACATGCAAGATGTCTCCGAGTACATGCTGATTCGGAAGACAAAAGCTATTGTCTGTTTTCTGCCTATCCCTTGATCATGGTTAAACTCCTTCAGTCTCGGCAGTAGGTTCAGAAAAGTCAGAGCTTAAAAAAATGGGTGCTCTTTGCAGAGTGATGTGCTGAAATGAGTTTTGCCTTGGTCCAACTTTGGCACGAGGGTCCCTCCCTAGGGATTAGCGAGATGGCTGGCTTCGTGAGTGGTGGCCTCTCTGGGCATTCTCTTCCCCTTCAAAAGTCACTCGGTCTCTGTGCCTGTACTCCCTGTACTAATCAGTCATTTGCAAAGGAAAAATGAGAAAAAAAAGGAATGAAATGGACTCTTGATCATAAATATGTTTTTAAAATTTGATATAATAAGGCTAGAAGTCTTTGAAGAAAGTTGAGATAACAGCAAGATAAATGGATTTTCTATCTTCCCTCCTTTCCCTGTGTTCTTAACTGGAAAATGTAAATTTAATGTGATGACTTTTGCATGTGGGATCTCCTACCGCTGCGGAATATGAACACCATGTAATGGGGAATTGGCACTTTAGTTATCCACCTAAACCAGGGGACTGTGGACGAGCGACCCTCATAGGAAATGGCACTGGAGGCCCCTTGTGATTGAGCCTTCCTTTCTGGGACACGTATGGAGTAAATTCTAAACCTTTTGTTTTCCTTCGGTGTTTAGTTGAGTCAAGACAATAGTTGTGTAAAGTGAATTTTGGTTAATTTATATTCTGTCTGATACTTCATGTTGGTGGTTTACTTAATCGATATAATCCCCACAAAATTATAAACCTTTACCTTTTTGTGGATCAGGATAATAAGGCAGTAAGAGATTATATCATTTCCAAAGAGCCATAGCTGGTAAATGGCAGAGTGAGAACATACCCAGCCAGCATTGCTCCAAGTTCACGTACCACAACAGTATAATGTACTGCCTCTTACTACTGAGTGAGTTGCTACGTGAAAAGGATTTAGAACAGAGCCTAGAATGTAGTATGTGTTATATACGAGTATTTGCTGTTTCTGTAGGTTCTTGTTCTTTTTCTCCTTTTATTTATGCATAGTAGGTGTTCAGTGGCTTTTAAATAAATGATGTGTACATAAATAATTTAATGAATAAAGATGTACTAGAATGTGTCTTCTCTGGTAGTTCTGTGCAATGCAGTTCAATTTAGTTCAATCTGATAAATGCTGATTTGCAGCATGTACTGGGTTTCATATTTTAGATACTACGAGTTTAGTCTGGCATAAAGGCACCAGTGGTAAGCAGGCAACTTACAGGCTGTATTTATTAAATCCTGTAGCTGAGATCAGAGACACAAGTCTCATTGCCTTATTAATGGAAAGGTGGTAGGGGTGTCTTTGTATCAGATAAGGACTCCCCCTGCACCAGAAAATCAGTGAGGACCCAGGGATGCAAAGTGAAAAACAGTATTCTCTTCCCTGAAGTAGATTATATTATTTGTTCAAGGCTTTTGCCTTCTCTTTTTTGCTGGGTCCTTTTCTTCTAGGTTGCTAAACTATTCCTTATTAGGTTCCTCCCCATGGAAGAAGTGTATTTCCCACTCTGATGATATCAAGCTTGGCCATATGACTTGGTTTGGCCAACGGAATCTAAGTGGGAGGAATGTGTGTCACCTATGATCAGAAGCTTGAAAAGCCATTCATGGTTCAGCTATTTCTTTCTACTTTTCTCCCCTCTGCTATGAGGATGGCAGGTTTAAAACATAGATCGTTCATTCTGTCTAGATTCCTGAGTGAAGCTGCACAAACATGTACAGTGAGTGGAAATTAAGCCCCTTTTGTAGAAACAAATTTATTGGGGTTGTTTATTATGGGAGCATGCCTAGCCTAAGATAACTGACATATTTCCCAAGAGCAGAGAGAGAATATCCCCACCCAGTCTTCCTCTTAATGACCCCTGCTCACCTTTGCCTGCTCCAGAGTCTGGATGAGTGGAGAAGCAGATTAGAGCACAGTGGACCCTGTGTTCCTTTGGTTACACCACACATAACCTAATACCTTTGTCCAAGGCCCTCTACTTGGAGAGCTGGTAAGACTATGCACATTTATAAAATAGAGGCAGCAGATTCTGGTAAAGGTCAAAGCTATTGAGACAAAAGGGTCTTTATGAAGACAAGTCCAAAATGGTCTATTATAATCCTGCAAAGGCAATTTGAAGAGTTCTGAAATTGCCACATATAATCGGGAAAATAAAAGATCTTACTAGCTAAGTTTTCCTATCCGTTGTCATGGGAACCATCAGGTTTGTTTGTTTGTTTTGTTTTGTATAATGCTGATACAATTAAATGTTAACCTAGATGTTAGTAGAGAGAAAGAAAATACATTGCAGAAGAGCCTTTGATGAGTCACAGAAATGAAGTCCCAATCAGTCATGAATTCAGTTTTTCTTTGAAGTTTTTGTAGCTATCATTGTCATCAAAGGCATGTGCTGACACTCTGCTCTGGATATTCTGTTTCTGGTCCCAAGGAAGAACAGTTTTCACTAACACAGTTAGTATGTTGCATATATTTATATGACTCCAGAATATAACTTTACCTACTCCTTTGGGGGAAAACACTAAAGTTGACATTTTGATGAAGGAAGAGCTCAACTAAGTAAGAGTACACATAGGTGGTAGCAAATATACAGTTTCAAAAAGTGATAAAGTAATTCATTCATCTAGCCTAGGAGAAACTCTGCTTTCACAGAATAGAAATCACATCACAATAAAGAAAAGTATCTCTTATTCATAATGCTTATATGAAGCTCTTTCTCATTGCTTTGACCTTGCACATACTGAGACTATTAGTAGTCATTTCTGGCTGCTTCTTGATGGTTTGATATGCTCCTACTTTTCTGTCAGTGAGTTAATCACATCTACCTTGCTGTTCCCACATTATCTATCCATCTATTTATCTATCTACCTACCTATACCTATCTACCTACCAACCTACCTACCTATTTATTCATTTTAATCCTCACCCAAGGATATGCTTATTGATTTTAGAGAGAAAGAAAAGGGCAGAGGAGAGAGAGAGAAACATCAATGTGGGAGAGAAGCATCAATCAGGTGCCTCCCATAATCTCCCTAACCAGATATCAAACCCACAACCCTGGTATATGCCCTGACTAGGAATGGAACCTGCAACCTTTTGGTCTACAGAATGATACCAGAATAAAAGACCCTTATGTGTACTAGAATTTGAGTGCCTTATAACAGTGTAACCAGGAAAGCCTAAAAGACAAAAGAGACAAAACAATCAAATTGGGTTATATAGCCCCACCGGGAAAGAGAAGATAGGAGAAGAAAATGCCAATGTAAGCCTATAACTTTTGCAGAAAGAGGAAAAGACATTGTATTTATGAAGCAGTAACATGGTGCTAGAAAATGAAACATTCAAAAATAAAAAAGTTTTGGAAATTAGAAAAGCGTGGTAGAAATATAAAAGTTTATTAGACTGGTTAGAAGGTCAAGTTGAGGATATCTGAAGAAAAGAGAATACCCCCCCAAAAAAGACAATTGATAAAAACAAATAAGAAAATTAGAGAACATGTACAGAAGGTTAATTATGGACAACAGACATTTCAGAATGAAAGCAAAAAATATTAGAAAACCATTATCAAAGATTTCATGGGTAAAATTTTCTAGAGTTTAAGGACATAAGTTGTCATGCATAAAGGACTCACTAAATACCTAGGTACAATTTTTAAAAATCACACCATTGTAAAATTTTGAATAGCAGACGGAAGGGAGGGGTGTAAATGCTTCCAGAAAAGAAGGGAAAACAGGTCCTATATCAATGATATAGACTCTGTTTGGCATGGACTTCCTACTACTAGTATTAGAAACTTAGAACAATAGAAGAAGATTGTCAAAATCTTGAGGGAGTTTTAGTCTATAATTCTATATCCAGCTAAATATCAGTAAGTCAGGAAGATTGTTATAGACAGACTGATGTTCTCCAGAGATGTCAATGTCCTAATTCCTTGAACCTATAAACAGGCTATTTTCTATAGCAGAAAGGATTATTACAGATATTATTAAATGAAGGATCTTGAGATGAGGTTATCTTGGACTATCAGGATGGGCCTAAAATAATGACATCATTCTTTTAAAAATATTTTTGTTGACACTATTATAGATCCTCCCTCCCCGACTCTCACCTATCTTTAGAATGATCAGAGTCAGATAAGGAGATGTGAACACAGGAGGAAAGAAAGGCCTGAGTGGCAGCAATGCCAGAAGCAGGCAGTGAACCCAGAAATACAGGCCTTTGGAAGCTGGAAAAGGGCAAGGAAATGGAGTCTCTCCTAGAGCTTCCCAAGGGAACACAGTCCCTGACCTATTTTATTTAGATTTATGATCTCCCACATCATAAAATGAGAAATTTGTATTGTTTTAGCTTGGGGTCATTTGCTACAGAAGCATCTGGAAACAACACAAAGATAAAGATGCATCTGAGGGCAGTTATTTAGAATCTCTAATGCTGCAGCTACCTAGTGGTCACTTACGAAGATGAAGACAATGCTAGGTTTTGAGGACAGTTCCCCAAGTGCTTTCTTGCTTTCTTAGGAAGCTTCTAGAGATGGGCTTCTCCAAGATTAGGCTGGAAATCGTGAATCCATGGAATTGGGCAACATAAACATCCACAGGCAGGTGAGAAATTGTAAAGGGTGGGATAAATAATTATAAAATCAATTTGGGCCAAACATCAACAATGTTTACATAGTCATAATAACATAAGCACTCAATATTAACAAACAGAATTTGTGATAACTATGTTGGGATATGTATGTACCAGAGAACACAGAAGCACCTTCATTTCCCAACAGGGAACTTGATTTTAAAAAGTTAATCAGAAAGATCAAGAAAGGATCATTAACACAAGCTGTCTGTAAATATGGGGGTAAAGAATAAGACAAAGCTAAAAGTAAAGCATATGCTTGCCTTTTGGGTGGGGAATTAGAAATAAGAAGAACTTGACACTTCCAAACCCTGTTTCTATATCATGTAGGCCTAGAAATACACAAAAAGAAATGCAATGAGAGGAGATAGGGAAGAAGAAAACCTTTGTTCACTGGTGGCGTCCATACCTCTTTTTTTCAGTAACTCCGCTCTTCCTTTAAATTGAGTTTTCTATCAGATGTCTCACAGCATCATGTCAAGTGTCTGTTTATGGGCCTGTTCTCCACACAAGACCTTGAGCTTTGCTTTGGTAGAGCCAGCATGTGGCAGAAGTGGGCACCTAATCTGTCTGGGCCAAGTTCTAGGTCTCTATCCCAGAATCTAGGAAAATCCCCCACACATACTATGTAGAGGTTGAATAAATAAAGTTCTTGCTGAAAAAATGAATAAATGAATAATCATTGCTATGATTTTTTGAGCATCATACATCACAGATTGCTATAAGAAAGAAGATACTCTTAAGGATTTTTCATGAAAAGTGAGTGTTGGAAGTGTTTTTGAGATGTGCACATGTATATCTATAGTGGCACATACCTTGTTTCACCTTCAGAACTTTAAAGCTCATTATATAGTTGTGCACATGTTTAACAAGGCCCCATTGTACTGTTTTGCATTGGTTGGTTCCAAAGTTGAGTCACTGTGGTCATGTCAGTCACTAGACACAATATGCACCTCACTGGTAGCTATCTGGAGTTGACTTCCTATCCTCACTTGCAGTACATTCCTCACAACAGTTGTCAAGTGATGGTGATACAAAATTGTCTATGATGATTACAACTATTATTTCAGTCTGTTAGAGCAATTATGAACACATTAAAAACAATTTCTATTTCTCCCCTCCCCCTGGGATTAGGATTACCAAATCGTTGGATGTGAAGACAGAGTAAAAGGCATCCTGGACTGGGGTTTGAAAACCTAGATGCAAATCCCATACTTATAAATCTTAATTAAGTTCTATGAGTGCATTTGTCAATTATTATTGCAATAATCCTATATACTAACTTCAAAATGCAGTGGCTTAGAATAGCAAACATTTATTTTTCTGACCACCAGGATAACTAGGGCTCTGCTGGGTTCATTAAAAAACAAAAATAAAATACAAAACTGGCTGGACTTCTCTTCAGGTAGTGATTGGGTTTAGCTATATTCCAGAGATCTCTTCATTCTCTTTGAACTTTCCATCATTGGACAGGTTCTTCCCATGGCCATGGCTGAAACAAAAGAGCCAAGCCAATTTACACAAGAACATTTAAATCCTTTGCTTATGTTTCAGCCTCTAATCTTTTATTGGGCAAAATATGTGGTCAAATCCAACATCAATGGGGTGTATATCAATCAGGATTTAATTAGATAAGTGAGCTATTATAAGTATTATGCTAATAAGGGTTTGTACTGTAGTAAATGGATCTTACACCCATGTGGAAAGATCTGGTCAATTAATGTCTAGTAAAGAGGTGGAGGGGAACCAGAAGTAGCAGCAGCGGGTGGCCAGAAGGGGAGTGGCACTGATGAATCTGACCTGGTTTGTGCCTTCAAGAAGCTGGTGCTGAAGCTTGGTAGAAATCATGGTGTACGTGTCCCCATGATCAAAGATAGAAACTTTTGACTTGAAGGTAGAATGATAAAGATTTTCAGTGAACATACAGGGCACTTCAAACAGTTGGCTTTGCAAAACCTTCCTAGTTTAAACTTCCTTGAGAGGGAAGGAAGGAAGAGTTAGTAAAATGTTAGTGTTATATTCTGAAGTCAAGGGAGAACATGTTGGGCTAATATCTTTTGTCTTGCATTTTCCTAGAGTCCTGAGTAAATCCAGGGCTATGGCCTTTTATGAAGAATAATCATTAATGCTAATAATTTTCTGGTGAAGGAGTGAAACAGAAGTGATTTGATGGTATTGTTAACCAATTTAAGTATTAGGGACCCATGCATTCATTTATTTGGGGAATTTCTGATCAGATTACTGTATTTAATCTAGGCAAAGGATTTTGGATTTGGTTATTGGTTAATAAACATGTAGGGAATACTAATCTTTTATCACCTCCTTCCAGCTTTCTTAATTATTTTTTTGACTAATAGAATGTTTCAGCAAGAAAAGCAATAGTTGTCCCACTTCATTTACAAGAAAGACTTCAGCAAGGCATTTATTTTTGCAAGAATTATGGTCTAGGAAACTTTTCCTTTCTTAACGGAACTATAACGACCACCCTTCCTAGCTGACCTGCTACTGTTGAGGAAAGACTTAGTGATCTCTGTGGCAAAGAATTGAGGGGAAAAAAAGGAAAGGGAAGGGAAGGGAAAAGGAAGGGAGGAAGAGGAGGGAAGGGGAGGGAAGGGTGTCTACTTCACAAATGGTAACGTATGACCCACAGGTTGTTACAGCACCTGCATCAAGTGACTTGCTGAGCTGTGATAATCAATGAAAAAAACAAAAATAAATGGATGATCACATCAGGTCTCTAGACCTGCTGACCATTGTTCCTGGCATTTTGTAGGTGGGTAATACTAGCCCCAAGGTCACTTCCATTACAAGCCTTTGCATTTCAATGTCTGAGTCTTAGCTAGCACTTGAGGCTTTGGATCCCAGACTGGTTCATTTTGTTTCTCTCCTCTTACTATTTCTAGTGACATTGAATTCTTAAAGCATTGATGTGAAAACTACTTTTACAAGTAGCACTACATTTACAAGTAGTGTTTTTAATTTGCTCATGCAAAAAATAAAGAAGAAATTACTTTAATAATTTGATTGCTTTGTTCACTGAAAGAGTGATTGTAAAGCACTTAATATTAAACCGAAAAGTCAAAACTGTTTTAAAACACCTTTAAGACAATTATGTAAAGTTCATGGTCTTAAATATTAAAGTAACATTGACAAGTTGGAAGGAATGAAAGATAATTCACATGTCTTAACTGATTTTCGAACCAGTGCTTAAATCTGGGTTTCTTATTTTGGCTTTTAAAGTGATAGAGGGGAAATAATTTTTGACTTCATTAAACCTGGCATATGGATGTAGAAGCTAGTTTCCTGTGGACATGGAAGCCACACCACACAAAGGGATTTCAGTCCTGTCTTGCCTGTGAATACCCTGACCCGGATGCAGTGCACAGCTAAAGCCTGGATTGCTATCGTAAGCAAGTTTGTTATTCCAAACCCACACATTTGGCTGCATTATCTTTGAAATTCAAAGGTCAGATGATTTGGAGATCAGTTTTGAGGAGGAAAATATCTCATAATGCATTTTCCTCTGTTAGATGGGGTTGATGACAAAGCCTTTGCATGTTGCCTTGTTCGAGGAGGCAGTCCTTCTGCAAGATCAACCGACCGGCTTGGTCAGCTTGGGATATGGGTTCAAAGATTTCAGGGGACATCTTTGTCAGGGACCCTAAAACCTTAGAGGGGTCACCACCTCATTAGAGGGACGAAGGATCCTAGGTTTTATCTACCTTGATCCTTTGATTTGTTGATCTGTATAATGATAAGAGTAACATCTATCTACCTTCAAGAGTGGTGGAGCAAATTAAGTAAAATTCTATGTAGTACTTAGAACATCTTAGACATGTTATGTGTTCTTCCATCCATTTCTACAGGTATTAGGCTTCCTTTGTAGTTTCCGGCAGATAACATAAATCTGTTAAAAAATGCATATAAGACAAAGATGTTGTGCTATTGGTATCACAAGTAAATATAACGCCTGCCTAGTTGCACTGTCTGTTAAAATAGTCTACTGACTATCTCTGACCAACCTTTCCAAGTACGAGCTTACTTGAAACCCAGCTTTTTGGACCATTCTGGCATCTCTTTAGTTATATACTATATTTTGACATTTTGGGGTGTATTTAAGGGTTGTATTTGTTTTGGCTAAAGACACTTTTTACTTGATTTTAATAACATATGAATTCTGTAGCATTTTATAAATAATGCGAATGTTTTGAACACTTGTGAGCATCTTTTTCTACTTTATGCAGATCAGAAAACTGCAGACTCTTAGCCATTTTGTCTAAACATATCTACCACCAATCTTTAATTTGTTTAGTTTTAATTTTTTAAAAGATTTTATTTATATATTTTTAGAGGGGTAGAGAGAGAAAGAGAAAAAAGGAAACATTGATGGGTTACCTCTGGCACACACCCCATCTGGGGACCAGGCCCACAGCCCAGACATGTGTCCCACCGAGAATAGAACCAGTGACCTTCTTCTTTGCAGGACCAAGCTCAATCAACTCAGCCATGCCAGTCAGGGCTTAATTTTAATTTTAATTTAATTAATTTTAAAAAATATTTTATTTATTTTAGAGAGAGGGCAAGAGAGGGAGAGAGACATCAATGTATGGTTGCCTTTCACCTGCCTCCAGCTATGGATCTGGCTGGGGACCTGGCTTGCAACCTGGTTATGTGCCCTGGCTGAGAATTGAACCTTTGAATTCGCAGACTGGCGCCTTATTCACTGTGCTACCAACCAGGGCAAATTTTAATTTTTAAAAGTGGTTTGAACATTAAACCAAACCAGTTTTAGAAGGATTTTTTTTTTTAAACAAAGGACTCTATTACCACCTCAGGTATGCGTTCAATGTCCTTGAAAAGAACCCAGATCTCCTGAGACTCAGTGCAGGGCCCCTTAGATCATCTAATGTGATCTGGAGGAAGAGACAGGGTCATCATTCAAGCTTCCTGAACATGGTTTAACAGGAAGTGGAAATTGGAAAACACCTCAGCATGTGGCATAAGCCAATAACAATTATGCCTAACTTCAGGCGTAGCATGTGTGTGCATCACTGTTCCTAGTCCCTTGCAGCATTTTTGATATTTGTATTTCCTTGCTTATTACACTGTGCCATTATGATGACTTCTTCCCCACCAGACTGAGAAATTTGAAGGTAGTCATCAAGCCCTATTCAGCAATATGTCCTTTATAACTATGGTCTGGAGTGTAGTAGGTCTTCAAAATACATTTAAACAAGAAGCAAATAATTAAGGGGTTAACAATATGTCTATTTAGAAAATATTTGGGGGACTTCCCAATTCAAAATACCTTTAATCTAATTCTTTCAAGTTTTGGAGCAGACTATATTATCATTTCATGATCTATTGATTAAGAAGGCTGTTTGAGATACCTGCTCTCTTCTTGCCAATATTTACTTGGCTAACTCCATCTACTTCCTTAAAATTTATGTTCACGCCTTAACTTTTCAAAGAGGCCTGCCCTCCCTACCTATTTAATACCGTAGCATGTTCTTCTGCTGGAGCCCTGGTACTCCCAATACCCTGTACCTGTTTTCCTTTTCCTTTTTCCAAAATCTTACATCATTGACTTATTTATTGTAGTTACCATTTGCCATCCTTCACTGGCTGGGAGTACACAAGTTCCACTAGGCTGGATCCATTGATGCTTTTTGTTCACTGATAACATCCCTTGATGTACCAGTGCCTTGAATGATGTCTAGTCATAGTAGGAACTCAGAAAATACTTGTTAAAGATCTGAGTACAAGATATTTCAAGAACCTAGTATAAAGGAACCATGGACATGGACAACAGGTGGGATTGACTTTGGGGGGAATGGGTGGGTGGGGAGGGGGACAGAGGGGAGCAAAAAGGGGATGGATGTAATACAACAACAATAAAATTTAAAGAAAAGATATTTAAGCAACAAAGTGAGTGTTAGTTCTGATCTTTATACCATGTTCCTAAGGCAGCAATTGGCATTTAGACATTTTATATAAATTTTTTCATAATAAGATTGGAAAAGTAAGAAGTCTATTGATCAGAAAAGTAGCTTATCCACATTTTCTAATTCTGATCTGCTAAAGTCCTACTGCAGTTGAGAGGGATTTCCTTCCATGTTAGCACCAATGGGATAGCTGTGCTTTGAGGGCCACCACCACTGTCCTGACCCTTCTCCCTCTGCATTTGGCTCAACCTACGTATTTCACACTTTTTCATACTTAACCATGTTATGTCTTGAGCTGTTGTCTCTCTATCAACTTGAGAAAAGTGAAGGGTTTGTGAATGGGAACTCTGAATTCAAACTGCTTGCATTTTTTCCCCTTGAACCCATCTATTCATTAGATGTGCAACTCCGGGCCAATTTTGTTACTGCTCTGTACCTCAGTTTTCTCATCTACAAAGTGGAGATAATCCCTGCATCTTCTTTGTGGGGCGTTGTTACAGAGGAAGGAGATCTGTATACTGTCTAACATATACTAACCTCTCAAGACTGAAACCGAAGAATGAAATACATGCCATTTTAGTTTTGGTTTAAGTGTACCATAAATTTCTTGAGTGTAAAGACCATTTTCCTATATGCCTTAAAGAACATAGTGGCAAACACTATGCCTATTTACTGAATGATTCTTTCACCTTTTGGGCCCTGTTTGGTTGGTTTTTAACTACTGTGAAGGCAGATGCTCCCATGTTGTCCCTAAAGATACATATGAAAATAGAAAACAAAATGAATTTCACATACTGATGATGTTAGTTCTTAGTATAATAACATTTCTTTGAAGAACCTAGGGTGGAAATAGTTTTTATTGCCATCTGAGAGCTATTAGCTTACTGATTTTCTGCTCTAACTAAACCTTATATCACTCAATTGAAATCCTAACAGTTGTCAGTGCCCACCAGCATCAGGATAGTGTCTTTAAAGTTATGTTTATCAGTTGCTGCAACTGAGGCTATTGGATATTAATAGGAATAACAGTTTTCTCAACAAGAAATTGCTGGAGTATGGCTATTATGTGATGTGGTTTTGTGTAAGGTGATTTGGGAAGGTTTTAAGGAAGGAGGAGTCTATCTAGAGTACTTCAGTGAGGAAGGGATAATTGCACTATTGGGGTGTCTTAATAATTTTTATCCAGAAATCTGTAGAAATTGAGCAGAGATAAACTTCAGTAATAGTAATTAGTAAAAAATGCATTTTGTTTTCTTTGAGAACTTCGCACTTGCAGTCACCAAGTACAGCCTTAGAATGTACATATTTACTAAAACTAAAAAAATATTTGCATTTATAGTCCAATTTATTAAGTTTGCCCTATGCTTGGTATTTTGTTTATTTACAAAAGAAATAAATGAAAATAATAATTAAATGAAAGCCTTCTGAACATAGAAAATATCCTATTCTATTTTTTTTTTTTTTAATGCTCATGTTTTATTGATAGAGGAAAAGGAGCAGGGAGAGAAACATCAGTTGATTGTCTCTCACACACTCTCAGGTGGGGATCTGGCTTGCAACCCAGGCATGTGCCTTGACCAGGAATCAAACCAGAGACCTTTTACTTTGCAGGACAACGCTCAATCCACTGAGCCACACCAATCAGAGCTCAGTCTCTTCTTATATCTCAGTGTGTAACTGCCTTACACCCTGGCAAATAGTGCAATATTTAAAGATTTTGTTTCCTTATTATTTTTAGAGTGAGAAGGGAAGGGGGAGAGGCCAAAAAGGAGAGAGACATCACTGTATGGTTGCCTTTCACTTGCCTCCGGCTATGGGCCTGGCTGGAGGCCTGGCTTGCAACCTGGTAATGTGCCCTGGCTGGGAATGAAACCAGTGACGTATGGGTTCTCAGGCCAGCACCTTTCCACTGAGCCACCAGCCAGCTCTAGTGCAATATTTAGAACACAAAGCTGGGCATTGTTGGGAAAGAAAAAATAAGATATCATATTTTCCTTTAAGGAGCTTTCATTTTTCCAAAGGGAGACATGATAAGAATAAAGGAGATTAACGAGCAGGGGAGAACATTATTAGTGCCTGAAACATGTGGAAACATTTATTGAGTCACTGGTGGAGTATCTTGGAAGCTGAGGAGTTGCGTTGCAAGAAGAAGGAATAGACAGGCAGCATCCAGGGCTGAACAGTGAAGGAGGTGAAGAGGGAACAGAAGTCCTGGGATTTGGGAAGATCAATGATGTTGGTGCTCTTAAGAGAGTAGTTTTCGCTGAGCATTGGGGCCCCATGACTTTTTGCCTTCTTCAGACGTAGGCAACTCATTTATTCTTTCTAGACCAGAATTATGTTAAAGGCTCTCAGTCTGCCAGTCATATTTACCTGAGTGAATGTTGAACTCTGTAGAATTTATGAAAAGCAGGACTATAGGTATGATCTATACTTAGCTCATTGTTCTACAGAGCCTGCTGTGTTTTTGCAAATGTTCAAAATTCCTTGATTGAAGCCTTTTTTATCTTACCACCCACCTCTTGCCCACTAGGATTATTTCCAAGCCAACATTGAACAGCGTCTGTTCTCCAGAACACGCTGTTTTCCCCAACCAGACCTTGGTTCATGTTGTTTCTTAATTCTCACTCATATGTTCTCTCTGTTCTGCCTTTCAGGAAATTGTCTTTTTCCTTTGAAATCCCTCCTATTTATAACATTTTTCAGGGAAACCCTAAACCACCATGTCATTTCTCATTCTAGGATGTGTGTGTGAGTATGTGTGTGTACCACTCATTTGTTACTTGGCATACTTTGTTATGTTCTGAATTGTCTTTTGATATGTTTTATCTCCCAGCTATATTCCATAGTTCTCTGGAGCCAGGATTATGCCTTGTACATTGCATTTTCACAATTGCACTAATATCATATGCACAGCCCTTAAAGTCTGTATGATGTAGTCTTTGCTTCAGACAGATCTGGATTTAAATCCTGACTCTTAGGCCACAGTGTCCAGCTGTAAACTTGGGATAAGATACCTGCTGTAGAGAGCAGCTGTGAACATTGAAATAACGTATGATAAGGGTTTGACATTCAAGTTTCTTTGTAAATATTAGTTATCTCTTCTTGTCAGTTGTTTGATAAAATCTGGCATCAGTAGGGTGTCCATCCTAAACAAGATGTCTCTTAATGCCTTGGCTAAACAGGTAGCCTGGTCTTAAATTTATTTTGACCTTCTTTTTTAATTGGATATACCGTGAAAACTTGATTAAAAAGAGCCTGAATTAATGGACTATTTATTTAACCAGTAATTTTACTATGCTACTTTTATCACTCCTTCAATAGATCTCTTAATAATGTACAGAAATGATTTAATTAAAACAACTAACAGAATAAGAATTATCTACATGTTCCTATAATGTAACTTCATCTTCAGGTTCGTACTCTGATCCTTAATTATCTGTAAAGATTTATTTTATTTTACTTAGAAAAATAGAAGACAAAGTAGACTGATTTCTTAAATGATTTTCAGTTTTACCCCAGCACTCTGTTTACTTGGTTAATTTCTATTCATTCTTCAGGTGTCAGTTAAAATAAATATATGATAAGAAACCTTTTCTGACTGCCTAGGCCTGCTTCTGGAATGCTACATATCAACCTGTATTAACCCTTGCTAAACACTTCCTGATATGTAGTAGCCAGCACTGGAGAACAAGATTCGAGATTGCATGGTTCCTGACCATCTTCATGGTCATCATCCACCACCTTGCGTTGCAGTCCCCACTCAGTAAGCCGTTGATGAAGGCAGTACATGATGGATCAATAGGAAAGAAGCTGGACTCAATTAATTTTAATTAAACTTGACATTGAAATTATTCAGGGTACTCAAATTAAATTTGGAGAGCGATGCCATGGCTGGTGTGGTTCAGTGGATTAAGCTCTGGCCTGCAAACCAAAGGGCCACTGGTTCTATTCCCAATCAAGGCACATGCCTGGGTTTTGGGCTGGGTCCCCAGTTGGGGGCATGTGAGGGACAACTACACATTGATATTTCTCTCCCTCTGTTTCTCCCTCCATTCCCCCCTCTCTAAAAATAAGTAAATAAAATATTTAATAAATAAATTTGGAGAGGGGCCTTTAGATATAGTCCCTCAATATTGAGCATATTGAATTATTTCACATATATTAATTTGGCATGTCTTATGTGCATGGAACTCTTATAGGTTCAGAAGTCATGTCTTGCCCTCAGAGATATACAAGGCCTTTCCAAAAGGTATTCAACCATGTAATATGAAAAATAGAGACGCCTACTGAAGAAGATACAAGAAACATTGTACATAGGACAGAAAGGCCTCAGTTCCCTTTAAAGGAGGCCCCTCGGAATTTCACACAGATCTCTCGGTTGACATCAGCTGCCCCATTATAGTTTCCTGAATCTAATTGAAGGTCTGAAATCTCTTTCCTTTCTAAAGATTTCAGTTTGGGGAAAAGCCAGAAGTCACAGGGTGCCAAATCTGGGCTATAGTGGGGCTGAGTGACCTGGTTGATTTGCTGTTTCTCTAAAAAACTCTGTCAACGATGTAATGCATGAGCAGGTGTATTTTCATAATGAAGCTGCCAATCACCGCTTGCCCACAGCTGCTATTGCCTTCTCAATCATCCCCGTAGTTTCTGTGGGGGATGTTCAAGCTTCATACAACACTTGAGGCCGATGCATGCGTTGCTCTGTTTGCTCAGCCACTTTGAATGTGGCAGCCACGTAGTACCCAAGCTCACCCAACAGCGGAGCACCCCCACTGTGAAGTGTCATTGTTCACACATGCACATTCCAGTCCTCTCTCCTTGGCTGCCAGGTTACATCAATGCTGAGCAACCCATTCTTGTTATATTAACAACGGCTGGACTTTTTCCAGACAAACCGCGTTGTATAAGTCAAATCTGCACCGAACATCAGATTGAAAGAAGCTGGTCTACAACGGAATAGTGGCACTGAGGCACTACTTGACATCGACACCTCAGCACCATGTATATTTAGAGCTTACTTAAGTGAGAGACAGGCCAATAATGTAAAAAAGTAAAAATGGATGAGAACCCTAATAATTTAAGACCCTTGTTGAAGTAAGAAACAGCCAAACCTGAAGAGAGTTTATTTGAACCCAACTGGCGACAATTGCCAGGAACCTGGAGAATTGCCATTTTGCAGCTTATTTTATACATTACAATCAAAAGAGGATACGTAAGGGCGAGTTACATGAAATTCATTAGGATAGATTAGGTAGGCTAGAGAAAAAGAAAGAGAGATAATCTCTGAGATTGGATAGGGTTAAATGGAGAGACAAATACTTCTCTTACATTAGTGGGTATAGGATCATTCATTAACATTTTTATAGCACATAGAGAACAAAATAACAACGAAGGGTTCTATGTTCTCTTGCTCTGGTGGTAGATTGTATCTTGAGGGGTCCAGAAAAGAAAATGACGCTGACATTCCAAGGGTATGTTCCGAATGCAAAAAGACAATAGACTGGTAAGGTAAAGACTGGCCTTTGTTAGGGAAGCTGCTGGCCTAGGATGTGACTGCCTGTTATGACTTGTTTTAGTTAGGATTTGTTTTAAATTTAATTTTATTGTTTTTGTATTACATCCATCCCCTTTATGCTCTCCTCTGTTCCCCTCCCCACCCACCCATTCCCCACAAAGTCAATCCCACCTGTTGTCCATGTCCATGGTTCCTTTATACTAGGTTCTTGTCTAAGCTGCTCCCCTTCCTTGCCTCTCCCTCCCCGCTCCCCACAACCCCTGTCCCCCTGACCACTGGAGGCCTATTCACTGTATTCATATATTTGGTTCTGTTTCGCTTGTTGTTAGTTTTGTTCATTATTGTCCTGTAATGGGTGCCCATCAGTGGATGATTGGATCAAAAAACTTTGTTAGTTAGGAATTCTTTTGTGAAAGCCATCCTATGTGGTTCTTTTCAGTCTCTGAGTTTGTAAGGCCTGTTGTGTAGGGCTTCTCTGAGCTTGACAATATTACGTCTTTGGCCCCTTTTCATTCACAGCCTGAAAGGGAAATTGGTCACTATTATTAGCTTTACTGTTCCCTTAAGCGGAAGTGTTTGTCTTCTGCTTTTTTATTTATTTTATTTTTTTGGTTCGTGCATGTACATTCTGCACTTCTTATTGTGCACTTATTATGAATTAGAGGGAAGGCTAATACTTGATGATTGATTTTCAGTGTTCATATTATTGAGTGATTGCAGTTGTTTAGATAAAGACCTCCTGGTGAGAAGGAAAATGTGATAGTCATGAAATTGAAGGATCATTTGTCCTTTTTTTTCCCATTCAAAATGAAAATGGAAGGGGTTTTTGTTCTCATTTCATTTAAAATGAAGATCTTTTTTTCCTGATTAAAAAAAAAAATGCAGTTTCATTGTAGAACATGCAGATACTATGAGTCATAAAAGGAAAAAGTAATAATCACTATTTTTCCTCTCACCAGCAATAACCCATGTTAATATTTTATGTGTAACTATACATAGTTTCTCTCTATATAGACACATATGCACTTCTACCAACAGCACCTTCCCAATGTATACAAACTGATATCACATTTTACAATGTAAAATGATATCAAGCTATTAAATAAATCAAATGTTTCTCTTTACAGAACATCATGAACAGAATTGGCATCACACTGAGCATCTTAATGCTGGGCAGCAAAGGAAAACTTGATCACTCACTAGCTTTAGGACTGCTATGATTATCTATCTACTTCATCTTTGCATGTTGGTCCACATCAGTTCTCAGATAAAATTTCTGCAAGTGAAATTGTTCCCTTATACACACAAGTTTAAGGGCTCTGTTACACCAATTGGTTCCCGTAGGCATTATACTCATTGCTATACCCCCCACCAACTGTGTAAAAGAATGACATTTTATTACCTTACTGGCTTGGATATTATCATTTATTTTGAGTCTTTGCTGACTTTACATTTGAGATTAGATTAAAAGTAATTTTTCTGATTATAAAATCCATCTAATTGGTCTCAGAAAATTTGGTACTACTGATTATAGTTCCTTATACTTTATTTGCATTTTGCACATATTTTATTCTACCCAGTGATCTATATAATATTTTCAACTTTTTTACTTGTAATCTTTCTTAAAGTCATATCTTAAGAATTTCCCATGCCATTTATAACTTATTTTAATGATTACTTTTTTTTAAGATTTTGTTTATTATTTTTAGAGAGGGGAAAAGGAGAGAGGCAGAGAGGGAGAGAGACATCAATGTATGTCTTTCACCTGCCTCCAGCTACGGACCTGGCTGGAGGCCTAGTGTGCAACCTGATTATGTGCCCTGGCTGGGAATCGAACCAGTGACCTTTGGGTTTGCAGGCTGGTGCCTAAATGATTATTTTAAGTGTTGCATAATATTGAGCAAATAATGTATAAAATGCACCTGAATATAGGGTGGGGCAAAATTAGGTTTACAGCTGTTTGTATGGAAAATAATATAATAATAAACCATATAATACAAGAATAAACAGTTTCACATACTCACAATTGTACTCCTACTTTTGTTTCACCCTGCATATATACACATACATAAACATATGTGCATATATTCTTTTTAACACTATTGAGATCTAATTGACATAGAAAAAAACAACACCCATTTCAAGTTCACTATTTGATAAGTTTTTATATAGGCAAATACCTGTAAAACCATCATCACCACAGTCACTGTGGGGAAAATATCAGTCTTCAAATTTCCCCATCCGTCTTTGTAGCTGATTTCTCCGTTCTTCTCTGCCTCCTCTATAAACAATACTACTTACCTGCTTTCACTCACTATATATTAATTTGTTCTTTCTAGATATTTTAATCAATAGAATCATAAAATGTGTGCTCCTTATCTGATGTTTTTCACTTATAATAGTTATTTGAAGTAGTGATATCATATGTGACGAGGCCATGGGTGGGGAGATTATAATTGTACCTTCCCAACAACTAATAATGTTTGGCATCCTTCCATGTGCTTATTTGCTATTCAAATGTCTCTTACTGTGAAATTTCCCTTCAACTTTTTCACCCACTTTAAAAATTGTGCTGTTTGTTTTGTTATATGTTGGGATAGAATTCCTTTATCTGATAGATGTTTTGCAGATATTTCCTCCTAGTGTGTGGATAGTCTTTTCATCATCTTAACATTTTTTTTAAGATGAGACATTTTTAAGTTTTATGAAATTCAATTTGTTCTTCTCTGCATTGTGGCCTTGGTTGCATTTAGGAAATATTTGGCTAACCCAGTGCCAGAAGATTTTCTCCAGTGCTTCCCATTGACTTTATATTTAGGTCTGTGACACATGGTGAGTTAATTTTTTTTTAAGATGAAAAGTATGGATCAAAGTTTCTTTTTCTTTTGCATATGGATATCTACTGTTCCATCATCATTTGTTGAAAAGACCTTTCCTCTACTATGTTGCCTTTGCTTCTATTTCTAGATTCTATTCTTTTCCATCGATCTATTGGTCTATCTTCACACCAGCACCACATGAGTTTATCACTGTAGCTTGATAATAAGTCTTGGAATAGGGTACATTTAACCCTTCATCTTTTTTCTTCTTTTTCTAAATTATTTCATTGTCGTTAAAGCTATCAAAACACATTTTCAATTTGCTTTGTTGGTGACTTGTTAACATGAATGAAAATGAATAAAATTCATTTTCTATGTGTCTGTAGCTTCTGGAAGGTCAGAATAAAGGAGAAATTTATTGCCATTTTACTCTTGTTCCCTTGATTTAAAAAAATATTCATTCAAAAAATATAAAGACTTTTGAACTGATAGTATAGCTAAAATAAATATACCGTCTATGTCCTTCTCTTTTTTCTTATAATTTCACTGTTTAACACCCTGAGGGATAAATCTGGGGTATGTCCAATGAATTTTCTGCAAAGGCTTACGGTGGGAGAAAGGAAACAATAAAACAACACTGTTAATTTAAAAGGAAAATACTCCCAGGCTCAGTCTGTGATGGTGGACTTTGAAACACTTCACAGTTTGAACATTGGTATTTATAGCTGTAGCTAGAAATATGACTTATGGTATTGTGGGAGAGCCGGTATAATTGATATGTCACATAATGATACTAATTGCAATTTCAGTGGAAATTAGAAATGATGGAATCATGTGGTAGAAATCCTAACAACTTTGAAACTACAATTGGAAAATAGAAAATGTTACTTTTGTACAAAGGCACTGGAGACCCAAATTCCCTCCTGAAACCCATCATGTCCTTTTCAAGTCTACATGATGAGTTTGGAGAAAAAGCTCTCTGTTGACTCACTTGTCTGGACAAAAGAAAAATTTGTACTCATAGGAAACAAAGGGTGGAACTGGATGCAATGTGGGTCATTTCTATGTCTATTATTGCTTATAAACTATTTCGAATAACCCTTTCTTGGCATTCATGTTACATGATATTCCCCAATTTCTTTATTTAGAATAGATTGGTTACTGAAATGCATATATTTCATTATATAACTGCAAATATATTTTTAGAAACAAAAGGTGGAGAATGAACAGAAGACAGGTTTTGTGCCATACCCTGTGCTAGATATTTCATTTGTATGCTGTCATTTAATTCTTTGAACAACATTAAGGCTACTATGTCATTTTAGTGGTTATGAAATTAAGACTGAGATTGATTCAGGAATGCAGAAAACTAGTAAGTGTCAGAAACTGGAATATAGCTTCAGAATTTTATGATTCTAGAGCCTATGTTCTTCTTAAAACAGTTATCCAAGTGTGTTGACTATTAGAAAATAATCACCAGATATTAAGTGCACCAGATAATAAAGAGGCTATTTTTCAAAGGCTGCATTTGGACTTGGTAATTCCATTTATTGAGCCCCCACCCCCCAAAAAAAATGTTAAGAGATTCTGGTTAAAATAGAATCAGGAAATAATATTAAATGATATTTGGTGGACTAAAAGAGTTTGATGGGAATTTTTCATTTCTTTCTATTTTATTTTTTGTTGTGGTTTTTTTTTTTTTCCATTACCATTTATCACCCTTTCACCCAATCCCTCCCACTCAATCACCACCCTGTTGTCCATGTCCATGACTTTTTTCTCTTTTCTTTTTCACGCAATCCCTCTACTTCCCCCATCCACCTCTCTCACTGCTGCCATCCTATTTCTCTATGAGTCTGTCTCTATTTTGCTTGGTAGTTTAATTATTAGTTCATTAGGTTCCAAATTATATAGTAATTGTCTATCTCTGACAGACTTATTTCACTTAGCATAATGTTCTCTAGGTCCATCCACATATAGGATCCATAAATATATAGGTCCACCTATATATTGAGGTGCTCCTATGTTGGGTACCCTGTTTTTTTATGGCCAAGTGTTATTCCATTGTGTAAATGACCCGTAGTTGTTTTATCCACTCACCTACTGAACTGATACTTGAGCTCCTTCCAAATCTTGGTTATTGTAAATAATGCAGCAATTAACATAGGGGTGCATGTATCCTTTCAAATTAATGTTTTGGGCTTCTTCACCTAAATTCTCAGAAGTGGAATCACTGGGTCATAAGGCAGTTCCATTTTTAATTTTTTGAGATAAGACCATCATGTTTTCTATGGTGGCTGAACCAATCTGCATTCCCACAACTATACACAAGAGTTTCCTTTTCCCCACATCCTTTCCAGCACTTGTTTGTTGATTTGTTTATGATAGCGATTCTGACAGGTGTGAGGTGACGTTTCATTGTGTTATTTAAATTTAATTTTATTGTTGTTGTATTACATCCATCCCCTTTTTGCTCCCCTCTGTCCCCTTCCCCACCCACTCATTGTGGTTTTAATTTGGATTTCTCTGATGATGAGTGACATTGAGCATCTTTTCATATTTCTATTAGCCATCTATATGTCCTTTTGGGGAGTGTCTGTTCAGTTCATTTGCCCATTTTTAATTGGATTTCTTGTAATATTGGTTTTTAAAATGATCTTTAAAATTTTTTATATTAATGCTTCATCAGTGTATCAATGAAAATGTTATCTCATTGTGTCAATTGTCTTTTAATTTTGTTGATGGTTTCCTTCACTTTGCAAAAACTTTGTAGTGTGATGTAGTCCCATTTATATGTTTTTTCTTTGGTTTCCCTTACTAAGTAGGTATATCAGAAAAATTATTGGTAATAGAAATATCTGAGATTTTACTGCCTATGTTGTCTTCTAGTATTTTGATGATTTCAAGTCTAACATTTAAATCTTTAATCCATTTTGAGTTTATTCTTGTGTGTAGTGTAAGGTGGTTTAGTTTAATTTTTATACACATCTGTTCAATTTTCCTAACACCATTGATTTCCTAACCCATTGTCAAATATTTAGTTCCTTTATCAAATATTAATTGACTTTAAAGTTGTAGGTTTATTTCTAGGCTCTCTATTTTATTTCATTGATCTATATATCTGTATTAATACCAGTACATGCTATTTTTATTACTATGACCTTTGATTATCCAGTAGCATGTTTTTCCAACTTTGTAATTTTTAAGATCACTATTGCTTGGGGTCTTTTGGGGGTTTCATATAAATTTTTGAAATACTTTCCTAGTTTTGTGAAATACACCATTGTTATCTTGACAGGAATTACATTGAATCTGTAGACTGCTTTGGGTTCTCATTTTTTAAGGTATCTTGATTTCCTCCTTGATCTCATTGCTAACCCATTCATTATTTACTAATATGTTATTTAACTTTCGTGTCTGTGTGTTTTGTGGTTTTCTTTTTTTGATTGAAATCTAGGTTCATAGCATTATGGTCAGAGTAGATTCTTGATATGATTTCCAGTTTTGTAAATGTATTGAGATGTGTGCCCTCACAATTGGTCTAGTCTAGAAAATGTTCAGTATGCACTTGAAAAGAATGTGTATTCTGTTGCTTTGGGATAAAATGCTCTGAAGATATCAGTTAAATCCCTGTCATCTACTGTGTCATTTAAGGTCATCTCCTTGTTGATTTTCTGTTTGAAAGATCTATCCATTGAATTCAATGGGTTGTTAAAATCTGCTACTATGTTTGTATTTCTGTTGTTCTCTCCTTTGTGTTCATCAAGGTTTCCTTTATATATTTAGGTGCTTCTATGTTGGGTACAGAAATTTTTATTAGGGTTATAGCTGCTTGTTGGATTGTTCCCTTACCATTATGTAGTCTCTTACTATAACCTTGTTTTAAGGCTCTTTTGTCAGATATAAGTATTGCTACCCAAACTTTTTTTACTTTCCATTCCCATGAAATATTACTTTCAATTTCTTTACTTTTAGTCTGTGTGAATCAAAGTACACCTTTTGTAGACAGCATACATATGGCTCTTGTTTTCTTATCCATTCATAGCTAGTTTACTGGAGCATTTAAGCTATTGCATTTAAAGTGGTTACTGGTAGGTAAGTATTTATTTCCATTTTATTCTTTTAGCCATGTTTTTGTTTCTCTGTGTTTTTTCTTCTTAAAGCAGGCCCTTTAATATTTCTTGTGATACTCTTTTGTTAATAATGAATTCCTTTAGATTTTTCTTGTGTGGGAAGCTCTTCATTCCTCCTTCAATTTTAAGTGACAGCCTTGCTGGGTAAACTAATCTTCATTGAGGTTCTTGCTTTTCATCAGTTTGAATATTTAATGCCAATTGCTTCTGGCCCAACATGCTTCTGTTAAGAAATCAGCTGACAGTATTTTGGGAGCTCCCAAATTTTTATTGACCTTCATTTTATTGAGCTCTTTTTCAGGAGATTTCTCCTATTCTTTTATTTGAGGCTTTTTTTTTTTTTCTTTGTTTCCCATTTTGGCTGCCTCTTTTTGTTTGTTTCTGTGTATTAGGTAGGTTTGCTATAACTCCCAGTCTTGATAAGGTGGTCTTATGTAGTAGGTGTCCTATAGGACCCAGGGTACACCCTTCTTAATCACCTAAGATGAGTGCTCTAGGAATGTCCTTTTTATACGTTATGTGGGTCCTTCTGTTGTAATTGAGTCTTGATTGGTATTGGTCCATTTGTGCATGAGGTCTACCCTTTGAGTGGCTGACGATGAGGATCAACCTTGATCACAGCCTACAAGCTGTGCAGGTGACCACAAAAATCAGAATTCATCTCAACAGGGATTGGTGCCTGCCAAGATATCCCTTTGAATATGCCACATGTGAATCTAATTGAATCCTTCTCTGATGTTGTCTGAAGCCATCCTCTGGGTATGTTGGTTCTGAGACCTCTCTGGGGGTCTCTGATGCAGGTCAATGTCAGACACCACCTGTGACTGGCCTTGAACTACCTTTCTGGAGCTACAAAGTGATTCATAGTTTGTAGATCCCTCTGTTGGGCTGGAGTGTATGCAGGAGGGACCAAATTGTGCACTGAGGCTGGATTTTACCAGCACCAGACCAGGGACAGGTCAGCAAAGGTCCTAAGGCATCCTGAGATCCACTTCTACCTTCATATATCTGCTAGCTACATTTTATGCTGGTCACTGAAACAACTTCTGGCTGTACTCAAGTTGCATGAGGTAGGTTCTCCATGAGTCACCAAGTAGTGGAAAATTGTGTTCACCAGATTGATACAGGTTCAGTCTTGGTATGAGGGCCCTCAGACAAGTTCCCAGGGTATACCAAGTCTACCTCCCAGCTGAATCTTGCACCCATTTGTGGTAGGTCAGGTTCTCAGGAGGTTGTAATGGTGAGGCCAGCAGGATTTATCAGGCCCAAGTAGACTAAGACTGGGCATGAGAAGAGAGGGCCCTGCACCAGTCATATGTGTGAGAGAAAAACATTCCCTGTTCTAGAGCCACACAATTCAGTTTGTCCCAGATTCTGCCCAAATCATGATCTCAGCAGTGCACATCCACTGGGAGTTAGAAGGATGGGGTTAATGAATTTCCTGGGAGAGGGTGGTACCTGTCAGGTTTGGGAGAAGATGAGGGGAGTGGCCACCATTCCAGAACCACACAACTAAGTCTGTTCTGGATTCTGCCTACTCCTCAGCAGGGTGGAGCCAGCAGGAATTAGAAGGTTGGGGTCCTAGGAACCCAGAGAGTGGAGCTAACAGATCTATAATGGAGAGGTACCAGTCAGGTTCAAAGAAAAGTAGGGGGAGGATCCCCTGGCCCAATGCCACACAACTCAGTCGCTGACACCTCCTGAGTCTACCCTGGAGTGGCAGGGAGTCCACAGGTGGGGCTAATGCATTCCCTGAGGCTGATGCCACAAGGAGCCAGATGCTCCACCCAAGAAAGATGACACCTGCAATGTGGGAGAAGAACGGCTCAGGGACCTTTTAAACTGTCCCTTCAGCAAGCTCCCCAGAGCCACAAATCTGCTTCTTCTCACGGGACTCTAGTCAACTCCTCCCTCCCTCTGCTAGGGCCCGTTGTGAGTGGCTGTGAATGAGATGTTGTGCATCGGCCTTTTAATAGGGTTTCTGTGCCTGTAGCAGACTCCTGCCTTTTTCTGGCGGACAGAATCTCTGCTGATTTTTCATAGCCAGACGTTAGCTATGTGGGTGCCTTTTCCCTACTCTGGTGCTCTGGGTTGGGGAGCCTGGTTGGGGTTGAGACCTCACATTTCTCAGTGAGAGCTCCTACAGCTAAGATACCCCTCCAGAATCTCTGTGGCTGTCTGTGGGAGTGGGGCCAGTCCGTTTCGCCTCTCTGCCCTCCCTACCAGTCTCTTCTATAAATCCTTAGTTATAAGACTTCAGCTAGTTTTCAGTTGGTTACTCAGATCGGTTGTTCTGTAATCTAATTGTAATTCCATTTCAGTGCTGGGAGGAGGTTTCATGTGCTCTTCAAAGGAATTTTGGGTGAAGATATTATAAATCTTAATTAGTTCAGGTTCATGATAGTTTGATTCAGGCCTTTTATGTCATTACTAATTTGTTGTCCAATGTACTATCATTTATTGAGAGACTAGTCTGGAAATATCCAACTATAATTGTAGATTTATATATTTACCTTTAAGTCTATCAGTTTTCTTCATGTACTTTGAATTTCTATTAGTATGTATGTACACATTTAGAATCATTATGTCTTATTGATTAATTTACTTTTTTGACCATTATATAATATCCCTCCTTACCATTTGTTCTGAAGTATACTTTGATGTTACTATAGTTACTCTAGATTTCTTTTAATTGCTGCTTACATGGTATATATTTCCATATCTGTGTCTTTTTATTTCAATGACTTACTTTGATATCATATCATTGGATTTTGTTTTTTTAATCCAATCTCATAATCTGTGCCTTTTAATTAGAATAGTCAAGCTATTTTCAGCAATTATTTTATGGTTGGCTTTTAATCTACCATTTTGTATTTTGTATTTTATTTATACCATCTTTTCTTCCTTCCCTTCCCCCTCTCGTTTCCCACCTTCTCTTGGATTGTTTTTTTATGATTCCATTTTCACTATTGGCTTGTTAGCTATAACTGTTTTATGTTGTTTTAGATATTGCTCCAGGGTAATATACACATCTTTCACTCATTATAGCCCACCTTCAAATAATAATTTGTTTCACATGTAAAGCAAACACCTTATTACAGGCTTCTTCTTCTTCTTCTTCTTCTTCTTCTTCTTCTTTTTTTTTTTGCTTTATATAACATTATTGTATTTCCTCCTTCCAGTTTTTTGTGCTACTTTAGTCATACACTTTATGTCTACATAAACTCAAAAATAGATAAATATTAGGTTTTTAAGTCAGCTTATCTTTTCAAAGGTTAAAAAGAGAGAAAGTGTATATTTTTTCACATTTTTACTATTTTTGGGCTCTTTAATCTTTTTTAAAATTTAAGTTTCTTTCATGTGAAGAATTTTCTTAAATATTCAGTGTACTATATGTTGGTGATCAATTCTCTCAGCTTTAGTTTACCTAAAAATGCCTTTTTATAACTATTATTTAAATATATCTTCACTGAGCATAGAGCATAGAATTACAGGTTGATAGTTGTTCCTTATAATACGTCAAAAAATTGTCTTTCTGTTTTGAATGCTATTTGAAGAGAAATATGTGATCATTCTCATCATTACCCTCTTTTATATAATGTATTTTTAAATCTGGTTGTTTTCTTGGATTTTTTTAAAGATTTATTTACCATTTTTAGAGAGAGGGTTAGGGAGAGAGGCAGAGTGGGAAAGAGATATCAATGTATCCTGCCTCCAGGTATGGACCCGGCTGAAGGCCTGGCTTGCAACCTGGTTATGTGCCCTGGCTGGGAATTGAACCAGTGACCTTTGGGTTTACAGGCTAGTGCCTTATCCACTGTGCCACCAGCCAGGGCAGATTTTTCTTTATTTCTGGTTTTTATCCATTTGATTAATGTGTGCTCTGGTAAGGTTTTCTTCATGTTCTTTTGTTTAGGGTTTGTTTAATTGTTTTTCTTTCTTTTTGATATGTAATGTTATAGTTTTCATTAACTCTGGAAAAAGTATGGTCATAAGTTTAGCTCTTATTTCTTTCTTCCTTTTTTTTGTATAGCTTTTTAGAGTTCCTTTCTTCAAAATATTATGTTGTTCTTGTTGTTACAGTTAAAACCCTTTTTCATAAAATAAGTTAATTTTTGATATTCATTTACCCAGTTTTTCCCCAGTTATTTGTGTCTTAGACTGGTTTTCTCCTACTGGTCACTCAGACTCTGCTTATTTTTGCCTCTGTTTGCCTCATTGTTTATATATATACTATATGTTCCATTGTTATGTCTTCAATTGTACTGAAATAGTGGTCTGGATGCTGGCAGTAGGCCAGGGAATCACTGCTTGGTACTGCCTGTTCTCTATAGCCTGAAAGAATAATTTTGTGAATTTGTTTTAGCGTCCTAGTTTTTTAATGCAGGAGTATATTTCTTTTGGGGATAGAGTGAAATTATTCCCTCAGTAGATTTTGGTATTTTCTTTATATCGATTTTGTGTTGCCATTTTTGACACCAACCTGTATAAACAGATATTTATTAAAAATCTATTCTTCTAGGCTCTATAGAAACAAAAAGATGAAAAAGAATCTGGCTCTGTCTTTAAAACACAAGATAACTATGTAAACAAAGATGCTATAAATAAGACAAGGTTTATAGAAGAAAATAATGAGAGTTTCATCATAAATATGTATGTGGTCAGAGGTAGCTATACTCTTGTTTTACATGAGAAACTGAGGCCAGAAATGTTTTTAAAGAAGGTGACTTTTTAAAGATACAATTTCTTTTAACTGATTCATTGCCTTCAGAGTGCCAGATTAATTTCTCTAAACCCTTGATAATTTCCTAACCTAAGGTTACAAAGACAGACAGAAAAATGCTGCATCCCCTAAGGGGCTGACTATTAGGAAAGGAAAAATGTATAAATAAGTAAATTTAAGGAACTATTCAGGATTGAGTAGGAAAAGGAAATGTGTTGAATTTCTAGTACCGGAAAGAAAAGGCCAAATCTAGCTGAGCAAGCAGGAAGTCTCAATTAAGGAATTATTTGTGATACTGATTTCAACAATTGAATAGTTCTTTGCTGCGTAGGTTGGTGTAATGTGTTGTGTGGGTGGAACACCATGGGGAAAATGGAAAAGTTTTAGAGGCACAAGTCATATTGTTGTGCTCTATAAGACAGAAGAAATTTGAAATGCAAAAGTTTTGGAATGTGATGGAGGTGAGTGTTGTTAGAGATAAGACTGCAATGGGCAGTTGTGTAGGGTTAAACATTAGGTTGTAAAATTTCATTGACTATTGGTTAAGAACAATGAGATAAAAATCATTACTTCCAGCTATTCTCCTTAAAGATAGGCATGATGAGTGGTGCCCTTCACCCATACAGTCAATAAAAGACTAGGAAGCTTCAGGGGAAATTAACTTCACACATTTATGTTTTAACATCCCAAGGACATATCTACTTAAAGAAATCCAATACTCCTTTAAACATAATGTTCTCAATCTAGTTTATGGAAGAAGTTGGACAGAGGTAAGGTTTGGGATTTATCAGAAATAGGTTGTTGCCAAAGCCATTAGTCTAGATGAACTAGTCTAGAGGAAATGTGAAGAGAAATAGAAGAGCTACAAAGTAATTAGCCCTGCAGGTTCAAGACAATGAAGAAAAATGGAAGAAAACTGTGCCTTGGGAGCCAAGGGAACTGAGAATTTCTAGGGAAAAAAAAAAAGCTATATCATATACTTAAATCTACTGTATGGTAAATGGCCAAGGCAATCTGCTGTACTATGTAGTTAGGAGGTCAGTGGTAATATTTGCTAGTGGAAAGGTGAGGGCCCAATTAAGAGGACAGCAGGGAGATAAGGTGATGGAGACCAAGACTAAAGACTAATCACTTCCCAGGAAACCTGGCTGTGAAAGGAAGAAGAATCAGATGGCATCCAAAAGAGGCACTGGGTAGAAAATTATTATTTTTAGAAGGCAAAACACTTAAACATAGTTTAGGCATTGTTGTAAGAACCAGTAGAGAGGGAAAGGCTGAAAATTTAGCAGGAAATATTCTTAAGAATATGGGTATGGTGAGACCATCTCTTTCGTACACAGCTGGTAGGTGTATAAATTGGTATAATCTTTCTGAAAAGCAATTTGATAATGTGGGTAAAGAGCCTTTAAAATACAGTTTTTCATCATGTAAGTTCACTTACAAGATTCTACCCTGTGGATAGATAGAATCAGAGATGCAGATGAAGGTTTAAGTATAAGGATAATAATTTCAGCATCGTTTTTAGTAATGGAAAATGGAAACAATCTTTATGCCCAGCAAAGAAAGCATAGTTATATAAATTATAGTGTGTTCTTAGAGTAGCATACAACCATGGAAATTTTATTTTCAAAGACTTCAATTATTGTGGGGAAATATGCTTGTAATATACTGTTGAGTGAAAAGTGAAAAACAAAATTTGAAAAGTTGATTAGAGAGTGTAATCTCAAATTGAAAATTGGAGACATAGAATTTAAAATGGAAAATTAAAAATGAATAGGAAAAACTAGAAAACTAAGGAATGTTTCAGCATAGACTTAAAGAGACTGGGTCACAACAGAGATGATCTAAGAGTTTGAGGGAGAAAGACCCTTCTACTTACATGGAAAAAATAGAAGGATATTTGTAAATGTGGAGAAATTAAAATTTTTTTTCTGATGAAATGAAAGGCAAATCCCTCTTCTTCTTCATCACTGCCCCACAAAATCAGTAACATATAAAGGACTAATTTTGCATTATGTTTAATACAATATTAAATATTTTAAATATTTGCAGTGGCCACTATTAAAGGTAAACCAAAGAATGAAGAAGATAAGAAGCTACAAACACTAAGAAGTGGTGAAGTTGAGATTCATGCCCATTTCTATTAGTTTCCACTATCTCATTCAAAGCGTTCTGTGGAGAGAGGAGTGGAGCAACCTTCATAGGGAGAAACTTAAAACTTACAAAATCATCACTGTGGTGAAATTAAGAGATCTGACCAGAGACAACATGAAAAAGATAAAGCTTCATAGTACTGAGGGCCTTTTTGAGATCATCTATTCAGAATGTCACCAGTTGATAAAATTATAGGTACTTCCTCTACATACAATTATACAGCTTGATATAGGAGAGGAAAAAGGAGAAGAGGGGATTAATTGAAAATTATGGTTTAGTGGGAATTTTCAGTAAAAAGAAACGGTGTTAGCAATTCATGAAGCTGCCTGGACTTGATAGCATTGGGGTATGAAGAGAAGGGCTTAGTGTTGAAGAAGGTCATAGCTTCATGTTTAGTACATGCCTGATGCGCAGCTAATGATGAATGACGACTCATTCTCATTCCCTAGACAAGTGAATGAATATAAAACTAGTGGGTCTACACCAGGAGGTGGAGTAATGCTGGGAAGAGCTGAGGATGTCATGGGATGCAGCTGTTTACCTTGGAACAGGGGGCTTCAGAGGTCGTAATGGAAAGCACTACTTGTAAAGAAAACTAGACATGGGTGAAAGACCATGATGGGAAAGTGCACATGATATAGATGGATGCGAGCCATGTAGAGGTTAGTTCACTGGAAGGACTGGTGTTCTGGCTCATGGCTAAAGATAGCTGGCATCTCAGGTGTGCCTTTCACTGATTATGAGGAGGTTCTTAAAACTGGATCATATGAAGCCTGGGCCATGTGAGCAACCAGCCATGTTAGAAGCCTGCAGTCTTTGCTCAGTATTTAAATGACAAGGCATGGACAAACTTCTGTGATGGTTTTAAAGATAATTCTGCCTTGGCGATTGCAGATGATTAGCTGGTCTCTAAAGTTCTGCATCCCCAAAGGAATTGTTGCTTGAAGTAGCTATGGAACAGGTTTATTATATTTTTCCTGGCAAGAATTACATAGCATGGAGCAACTTGGATGAAACTACCCTTACGTAGAGTTCCTTTTATGTGGCCAGGGATGAATTTGGCTATTTTGTCCAGTGCCTTAGCCCTCAGTGGATGGGAGGGGGACTTCTGGTTGCCAAAAGCCTAAAGCCTCAAGTCCTGACCTGGTTCCTTTGTCCGCTTTAACAGTTCGGTGAGGTAATACAACGTCTTTGCTATAGCTTACATGTCAGTGGGATGCATATAAAATATGATAATGTATATTAGTTCTGAGGCAAGTGGGTAAACTAGATGAATCGCTTGGGGGGAGGACCACCCACAGCTCCCTCACATTGTTCCTGAGCTAATATAATTTTCTAAAGGAAGAATTATTGACATCTAGTGAATTGTGAAATCAATATCTGCATTATTTACTGAACACATGCTGGGTGTTTTTACCAGAATCCTTGGTAAACATCTTCAGTCATAAATTTCCCAACTTCTTGGATGGATTTGTGTGTTAATTAACATTTCTAGCTGGAAACTGGAGGCAGATGGGAAGCATTGTTACTAATTCCATAATTGATAACAATCATTTTCGAAACACACAAACAACTCATAGCTCACTGATCATTTCGGAGAACAAAGCACTCCAAGTCATTAGAAGGGCTCACTGACTCAGGAAATTGAGTCGTCCAGTGAATGAAGACTGAGTCAGGGGTGGAAGCTTTGGGTTTGACTCAGACACACCATTTACTAGCAAGGAGATGAAAGGTATATCTTCTCTAAGCCTTTGTTTGCCCATTTACAATGAGAATAATTCTTATCTTTACAGAATTGATAGGAAAAGTAAATGAGAAAATGTATTTGAACGAGCAATGCACAATGCCTGGCACCAAGCCAGTCCTCGGTACTTCACTCAAGTTCATGTGTGTAACTCATAATGGCCCTAAGAGTCTACCAGCGTCCCACATGTGCGCAGTGTTCAGCCTTCAGGATAATTCAGCTTTTCTTTAAACTCTTGAATTTCTGTTTAGAGGATCAAGGACAACCTACTTTTCAATCAGGATTCTCAGAATAGTCCTGAATCTCAGAAATCAGTGTAAGTTTCTTGAACCTAGCATTTTCCAGTGCATTTAATGCCAGGCCTTTCTCCCCTGTAAAACCAATTAAACTCTTAAAGTTCTTTAGAACAGTTTATGAAACACTGGTATATGGTTTCCTTCCCCCTCCAGTTGTTTATGGGTTGGAATTAACCACTGCAGCAAACTAACATTTATTACAGGATGACTATGGACTAGTCTTATGGATTTGTAACTAAAGACTCTCTCAATTCTTACAGCATCTGATGGGGGTCAGTACTATAGCCACCATCATCTTGTAATTGATGTGGCATTGGCACAGAGAATTTTGGCATCTTACTTAAATTCTAAACCAAGAAGCCATGGAAGATGATTTGAAAACGGACATTTCTGTAACCCCCATGCTAACCTAGGACTCAGTCCACCAGTGTGGTTCATTGGATGCTAAGAGGGAACTGAAGGCGGAGAAACTGAAAAAAGAGCTCCATGGGGTAGGGTAGCCTGATCCTAAGGGTCAGAATAGAAGTGAAAGCCAGGGCAACATGTGAGGAAACCAGAGAGGCAGAGCCAGAAACAGGAGCAGTGAGCTGAGAATAAATGAGGAGAGGTGTGGGGCGTTTTTCTCCACTGCTGCATGCTGTCTGTGGTCTGCTTGTATCTGTCAGTCATGGTCCTGTGTATGGGTAAGCCTGCTGAGTTTAAAAGGCCAATAATAGGATGGACATCTTGGTTCATATGGGAGACTTTCATTAAATCAGGCCATGAAACTCTATTTAATGTGTAGAGTCATGAAATTTGAATTAAATAAAAGCGAAGCATGCTGGGTCAAATAAGTATATCTAGGAAGGCAGCAGACATTGCTACATTTGATTTGGAGTCTAAAAATTCTTTCATGGGAAGGAACCTACTTAGTGCATCGTGACAGATAGGCAGTTCCTTAGCTTAGCCCCTACAGCCAAGTGCAATCTCCTATTTCAGTAGAGTTTATGGCTTTATGAATTTACAGGAGGATGATTAAAATGGATATGGTTTTTATGAGCTGGCATTCTCTCTGGGGTGACAAAGGGCTCCCTGTTGGGAGATGGGAACCATGTGATGGGTAAAACAGTGGGGTTTATATTTGATTCACCACCCCAGGGTGTCTTCTGTTTCGGAGAAGGACATTTGGGCAGGGAAGCTAAGCTGCTCCGGAGCCCATCCCTCATTCCATCTCACAGCAGGGCTGATGTCCCTGCTCTGGGCTGGTTTCTTCCTGACCCCGTGTCCATCGTGCACTGACCATCAGAGGCTGAGTTCTCAGTCAAAGGCAGTGCCTTCTCAGGGTCAAGCAGACCTCTTGTGCTCCGACACATTGAAGAAGCTGTCCTCTGCTTAACTCAGTCTCTACAGACTTCCTGGAGCCCGAACTCAATGCAAGACTGAGAGGTGGATGCTTCTCCTCCTTCCCTATCCCCATAGAAAAACTCTTCAGAGTTGCCAAAGGGAAAAAAAAATCTCCCTGAAGCTGGGGCCAAGCACCTGTCCCTGAGTGGAAGCTGTTTGGATGCCCTGGAGGATGGGCTGCATGAGGTAAACGGACCGCTGCAGAAAAAGTATGCCTAGGACGGCATCACAGATTCAAAATAGGTTCTTTGAACTGATTCGCTAAGAAGTAATTCCCTAAAACCTGTCCAGAATGGTCTCAGCAGCCCTACAGACTTCAGGTTTAGGAACCTCTCTTGTTCTGGCCTTTCCAAGACATGGTAGTGGATCTCTGTCCATCAAAGAAAATGAATTAAGGATGTCCCAAGAGAGAAAAACCTTTTTCTACCATTTGGGGAATGGTTGGCTCCTGCTTCCTGTTCTGTGGTAAAATTTGAGTGGTAAGCTGTCCAAGATCTAGTATAAGGTGTTGGGTGGTGTTTGGAGAATTACTCATTTGCTGGCACGATTTGTAATGAATGGATTTGTAGTAAATCAATGGTTGGCTCCATTGAATTAGTTTCCTACTAGCCTGCCTCCATAATGAGGGTCACAGAATGTGTGGATGAATGTGGGACCTCCTCTTCTGTGTTTTTCAGCTCTAGACTCCTTTTTCAAACCTCAAGTTATCCTTCTCAGTCCTCAGGGGCTGAGTACCTAAGTCATGAGCAATATTAGGAAGATGTCTTAATTCCAGGGTAGACCTGTTGTCTCTCTTTAGTTTGGTAGAGTCCAACCTAGAAAGATTTCTCTTCTGTATTCCTAAGGTAAGGGATAAGGAACATGTCTGCCACTGAGAGAATATCTAATTCAGACCTTATGTATTGTTCTGGTTAACTAATGATGAATAACAAACTCCCCACTACCCACCCCACCACTTTGTAACATAAAACAGTGACACTTTAATTATGCTCATGGCTCCTTGAGTCAGTTCTTCAGATAAGGCCAAGCAAGGGTTGCCTGTCTCTATTCCATGATGTTGAGGACCTCACCAGGGAAGGCCCTGGAGATAGGTATGACTTGAATGGCTGGGGCTGGAATCCTCTGAAGGTTTCATTACTTACATATCTGGATCCTGGACTGGGGAAGTTAAAAGGCTGGCCTCAGTTGAGACTATCTACCAGGACAGCTACACGTGGCATCTTCACATGGCATCCTCACGTGGCACCCTCATGTGGCATCCTCACGTGACTGAGGCTTCCTCACAGCGTGGTCACTTCAGGGTAGTAGGATTTCTTCCATGATTTCAGGAATCCAAATGTATGTGTTTCAGTAAACAAGCTAGAAGCTGCATAGTCTCTTAGCTAGATTTCAATATCACATATATTCACTTCTGCTCATACTCCAAAAGTTGTTGTCATAACCTGCCCCAGTATCAAGAGTAGATAATGAATCACTTTCATCTCTTACAGGAAAGTAGCAATGAAATTCTGGGTATGTTTTAAAACTGCCACATTTGGTGACCAGCAACACAAAGTAACCAAACTCCCTTTTCAACAGATCCCAGTCTATCTCCAAATAGATATGTCTTCTTTAGCACAATCCACTTAGGACTTTGATACATATTCCGGGGTTATTTCCTTGGCTTGAAAACATCTTGAAGTAACAGCTCAGGGTCAGTTTGGGAGGTCCAGGAGAACACCAGCATTAATGCGTAGTCATTCTTCTCTTGGGATGCCAAGGGACATTCCCTAGCTTTATCCTCTGTTTTGATCACTGTGCTTCATGGGATGTATTTTTTTAAAGTGTATTTTATTGATTATGCTGTTACAGTTCCATTTTTTTCCTTTTGCTCCCCTCCACCTAGCATCCCCCTTCCCTCCAGGAACCCCAACCTCCCCATTTAACTCATGTCCATGGGTCATGCATGTAAGTTCTTTGTTTTCACCCTTTCCTATACTATTCTTAACATCCCCCTGTCTATTTTTGTTTAATAAACAGAACTTTATTATATATATATTTTTAAGATTTTATTATCTTTTTTTTTTTTTTTTTTTTTTTAGATTTTATTATCTTGAGAGAGAGGGGAAAGGAAGCAGAGAGGGAAAGAGACATCAATGTATGGTTGCTTTTCACCTGTTTTCACCTGCCTCCAGTTATGGACCTGGCTTGCCACCTGGTGATGTGCCCTGGCTGGGAATCAAACCAGCAACCTTTGAGTTTGCAGTCCAGGGCCTTCCCCTGTCTATTTTGTGCCTACCAATTATGCTTCTTAATAGGATGTATGTTAGCTGTCTCCATATTCAACAAGGAAATGTGCTGCTTCTGAAAATGTTTACCATGAAATGTTGGGAGCAATGGGCCACATCATAAAGGAGAAATAATAAACATGGGTATTGAGTCTGGCTGCTATAGGCTCTTGCAAAGGGGCAGCTAATTAGTAGATTCACCATGATCTGAGCTCTGTCTTCTCCATAGACATGCAAAATACGAAGTTCAGTATTGGCTAGTACCTGTTCTTCATGATGCAATCACATGAAGCTAGTTGCAGGAGGCCATGTGTAAATCAGGTACCAGTTGTCTAATTCATATGGAGAACTACACTAGCAAGGGATACTTCCATTCAATGCTTTCTCAGGCTTTCCCTGTAGGCATTCTGCATGATGAAGTAAGTGATCATTAGAAATCTCTTTGGTAAGAATTGACCAAACCTCTGGAAGGCTGGTATGATGTCATGATTATCTTGTATACTCAGTGCCTAGGATGTCTGTTGTGGGTGAGGCTCACAATAAATATTTGATGAGTATATGAAACTGCTTTAGGATGGAAGAGATGTTAGGGAGTGTGTCATGTGATGGTTTGCAAACATTCCTACACGTTCTTGAAGAGGTGATCTAGGGCCCACCTTTGGGATAAGTGGGCAGGAAGTAGCAGGAGCCCTTAGAGTAGCTCTTCTTTTGTTTGTTTCAGATATCAGGACTCTAAGATTTAAATTTTGAAATGAGTTCTTCTGATACCAAATATCAGCAGCTAATAATAGATGGTATTGGCAATAATAATGTTTATCCAGGAGGGAACTGAAATTCCAAATAATTGTGTAATTTGTCCAAAATCCCCCAATTAGTTGGAGACGGAGCTGGCACACCAACTGGAAGCTCTCACTCCCAGGCCGGATCTGTTTCTAATATGCAGCATGCTAACGATTGATTCCCTGGAAAGCTGGCCGCTAATTGCCATGAAGTTCTCCGGCCATCTCTCAACAATCGCATTTGGCACCTGTACAGAACTCATTTGCAGCATTTTCATTTTCCTTCTGAGAAGCCACACTTGACATTTGAATCATCACCTCAAAGACTTTCCTCCTGCCCCAGCCTTTCCCTCCCCACTGCCCCTGAGTCTCATTTATTCACTTTTTAATTCCTTGGATGGCCTCACCGACAAGTTATTTTCTGGTAGAAAGAGGAAAGGAGCAAGGAAGATATATGAAACAGTAAGCAATAAAATTCAGGCAAACACTCCAAAACACATTTTCCTTTAAGCATTGTCATCACCACTATTGTTCATCACATTCTATCCATTTCCTTGAGCTGCCATCTCTTGCTGATCCTCTAAAGAGGTCAGAGCAAACTTGGTAGTATGCTTGAATGTAAAAAATGCAAGCCATTGCCCCACCAATGTTTTTCTTTCTCATTTTTAGCAGGCTATGGAACTGACCTTCCCTTGGAGCTGTGCATACTACCTACCTTCCTACCTGTAGTCAGTTGGGAATGTCAGAAAAGTGGAGTGGGTCAGAGATGAAAAGGGCTCTGGAATCTTGAAATCCAGTCTTATTTTACCCACAAAAACCACAACCTAGAGAGGGGGAGTCCTTTGTTCAGGGCCACACAGTCTGAGAATTGGGTCTCCTGATCCCTGGTTTAGGGCTCTATCAGCAATAGCAGGCTTATTTTGTTTCCAGCTTAATATAGTGCCCTCCAGAGGTAGCCTTGGAGGCAGTGCAAGCTCCCCAGTTCCACAGAAGACCACTGGTATCCTATGAACCAGACATGACACACAACAAGCTCAAGTCCAGAGGAGAACCCAGACCTGGAGGGTCCTGCAGATCTGGGGACATCACTGAGGGCAGACAAGCTAGCAGCATTGGGGGCTGAGTTCTCTAGCTGTGCCAGCAGTCTGTCACTGTAGCTCTTTGTTATGACAGGTGATTGGGGCATTAGCAATGTGCTCACCAGAAAGAAAGAAGGTGGGCACAGATGGTAGGGCCCACAGACAGGTGTTGCTGCTATGCCCAGTGAAAAGAAATGAGTAATGAGTCTGAGGCAGTAGTTTGAAGACTTTTTTTTTTTTTTTTTTGAAATAGCAAAAATATTTATTTATTTTTTATTCATTTAGACAGAATCTTACCTGGAACTCCAGTGCATAAAATGGATAAAAGCAGAGCTGCTGTTACTGAATTTGGGGAGAGAATAGGAGGTTTGTCCACTCAGATCTAGGCAACAGAGTTTGGATCCAGGAGGACTTTTGGCACTTGATGGAATTTTGGAAATCACTCGTGGTGGTATTGGTTCTATAATGATCAGACTGGCTGCTATTATTGTTTACTGGGCAGTAGCCAAGGATGTCAGAGGTCTTGCAATGCAGAGGAGAGTTCTTGACCTTGAAGACTTGTCCCTTGTCTTCCATGGTTGATGTGACGATCTCTCCAGACATTCATGTAGGTGTGAAAGCAATTTGTAAATACCTGAGTCTTGAACCCAACACGGTTTAACATAGCATAAGTAGTATTTATTACACAGTTTTCATATACATTGCATTTTGCAGAAATGCTGCAATTAGGGTACTTGGGGGAAGAGTGTACTTTTCTTGGTTTGTTTTCTCAGGTGTTTCGCTGGAAGTTGGTCACCAAGAGATGTAACAGAAAAGTTAAAATCAAGGATTCTGGAACTAGCTTGCCTGGTTTATAATCCCAGATCTTATGCTTACAGCTGTGGATGTGACTTTGGCCATTTCGTTAACTATAAACTGGAAAGTAACAGTGCCTACTCAAAATGTTGGGAGAATTAAATGAGCCAATCAGATGATGTACTTAGAGCAATTCCTGACACAAAATAAGTGCTGTGACTGTAGCTTGGGAAAGTGTATCACTAGGGCAATGCAGCATGGGCTGTTTCTGGCTCCAGTATGACTATACCTGCATTGTTCTGTAGAGCCAGCTCTATGCCATATGATTATGATGTCTATATGGATATGCATATTTGTGTCTTCTTTAAAAGTAGAAACTACAAGAAAACATGTTACAAAATAAATCATGGCCGGTTATCCTATGTCACTTAAATATTAACTTATCAGAAGTAAGCATCCAACGACCTTATTATGTTTCCTAGGGTAACCATGCCCAGCCTTTTATCTATTGGGTTTGTATTATTTTATTATGAATATTTTTTTGGTATCTGAAATTTACAGCTTATGCTAATTTCTTCAAGATTAGGCACATAGGTAGGGTTTTGGTTTTGTTTCTTTTGCCTCATGATTGCAAAGATAAGAGAACCTGATTTCAAGTTGCTCAAAGTCCACTGTTTTTCTGGTGCAGACAAACAAAACACATGCTAATGCTGTGTTTTGTGGAGTCTGCATTGTGTTTGAGATAAGGAAGGGCTGCAGTGGGAATAAAGGGGTTTGCTTCACACCAGCTTGCATCCAAAGGTGTTGTAAAGGCCTAAGCACCGCTATGCTGTTTTTAGAAAAGGATGAGGTATGTCTTTGGGCATTTTCAGACTGCCAGATTTCTCCCCTTTTCAAATTAAGTTGAGACACACAACAGGCCTCCCTAAATGCAGATACTACCCCCTGTGCCATTTGGCATCACCCCTTCCACAGGTTCTTCATCTGAAGAGTGTGATGAAGAATAGAACTTGGTTAACACTTTCTAACTTTTAGCCAGAAAAAGTAATACCTAACCATTAGTGAGGGTTTACTCTCAGCCAGGTTAACCTAAGATTCATCTAAATGTATCGTGCATCTAAAATTCAAATATAATCACGTAACTCTCTTGACTAAAAGCCTCCATGGCTCCCTTTGCCTAGAATCAAGGCGGTAACATCCAATGTCCTTTGTGCTCTTAGATCCTCTATGATCTGGTCCCATCACTAGTTCCATCTCTCTTTTCTCTTGCCTTTAATTATATATTTCAACCATATATATGTCTCCCCTGTATATAGGTCTCCCAATGACCTCTTTTCATATTTTTGTCTACATCATTTTAAATGACCTGATATCTGCTTTATGTTTGCCTACTCTTTGAAGACTTAGATCCAGTGTCACCCCTTCTAGGACATGTCCTGCTAACTTACACGCCATTGTTGGTACCTGTCCTATGTATGTATCTGGCAGCCGGTGCATCTTTCTACCCAGAGAATACCAGGTTGCATTGACCTTCATTTACCAGTCTGTGAACTCCTCAAGGACAGATGCCAGGCCTTCCTCATTCTGACACTGCCAGTGTCCAGCATAGCAGAGTGGAATCATGTTCAGAACATGCTGGCTAAGCTGCCCTGGTCCAGAGGTTGACCTGGACAGTGGTTAGGAGTTCTGACTTGGGTGGTCAGATCTCACATTCCCAGTTACTGCTGTGTCACCTGGACAAATGAGATCATAAATTCTTTGAACCTTCACTTTCTCATTTATGAAATGATAAAAATAGAACTATCTTCACCCTGTTGCTGTGAACATTAAACCTAACGACAAATGTAAAATTCATACATGCAAAACTATGTAACTGTCCCTTATAAATATTTGCGGCCCTCGATTCTCAATGTTATTTTTGGAAAAGATCATACCCAAACTCAAGACAAAAGCACATTTATTTAAGGCTATAACCCCTTCAGAGAAAGCTTTCCTAATTCACTTCCTTGCCATTTGCTAGTGTTTGTCAATTCTTGTGGTCAGAAAACTACAGGGAAATTGCTCTACATGTGAATCACAGTATCTCCCACTCATTTTTTACTCCTTTAAACAGTCTCTTTGTATTTAAGAAAAGATGATAGGCTTGGAAATGAATTCAGAAAGTTAAGGGAAAGTAGCCTGGGGAATACGAATAAAATTGAGCCCAAGAAAAAATGATCAGGCCTGCCACTTCTTCAACCTTGCCCTCTAGAACACACTTAAATAAAACTATGTCGGACTATGGTTTGTTTTATTTTTTTGTTTTGTTTTGGGTTTTTGGTTTTTTCTGATTTATTCTCAGGTCTTTCTGATCCACAGAGCCATGTTTCCCTGCTGGTGAGCTGGAAATGTTGGTACATAAATGGCAGAAGCATGATACTTCCCTTACATGATATAGACTTTAAAGAACTAAAAATAATTTTGAACATTACATTAATGTGATATAACAATATAATAACAACCATATATTTTTTGCCTACTGTGATAAGCATTTTCCACTTCTTTTTATATTCAGGAATCACAATAATTCAGTGAGGAAGTTACCATCATTACCCTCATTATAGAAATAAAGAAACAGAGGCTTGGACATCTTAGGATTTGTGCAAGATCAAAACCTAGAATGAGATGCTACACCAATTGTGTGTGATTGCCAAGTCCATGCTCTTCATCAGTTCACTGAACAAACACACACACACATAGACATTTCTACGCATATATGTGCATATGTGTGTGAAAGCAGCAGTGGTAGGTTCCTAACCGAGTATATATAAAGCCGCAAGTGGAGTATAAAACTTAATTTTTTTTTGCTTCACATTAAAAGTTCATGTGAGTCTTGTCAACAAATAAAAAAGAAGCAAGGTTTAAGCTATTTGGCCTGTTTCTGGAGACCACAAAGTTCAACTGAGTTCAATTTCAGGGGTAACATTAGCATCAGAGTCAATGAGACAAGACTGATACTTTATTTTTCCAAATAACCTTTAAACTGTCTAGGCTCTCAGAAGGAAGATACAATGTTCAGTCAGTTTTTTGTTGTGTTTTGTTTCATTTAGAAACTTCTCTGCCCAGCTAGGGCTAACTGTTCAGTTAACACCTCCAGTCCCTGGAAAAATTCACTCATTTTCCTGATATCAAACCCCTTCCTACCTCGAGCTTAGCTCCTCATTAGTTTGATTGAACTTCCAGATATCAGAGATACTGTTTATTAACTTGCTTTTCCTTAATGTAAATTATTGAACTTTAAACATTTGGAACATTGCAACATTCTTTTAACTCTTGCTACTAAGCACATAACTCTTTTGATTATTATTGAGTCATAAATCACCCTCTGGCCTTTCATCACTACCAGCTTTGCTGCTCGCTATTGAGAGCACGTTCTGCTATGCTTCTCAGAAAGTAAAAATCTCCACGACTTGTTATATGTCTTGTTACCTCATTGTACTGAGAGAAGGAGAATTACCGGTGTAATACTTGAGTCAAATCAGGTGGGCTGGAGTGAAAAATTAGGGAGCAGTACCTAGAGAATAATGAAAAATCTCTGCTCTTTTTGGACAGTCTATAACATCTGTGTTGTTGATGTCTGCTGAGATGCCAGGAATGTCCAAGAGGAAGCAATCAAATAGGAAATGTTGTTAGCAGTTCCTTTCTTCCTTCCTTCCTTTTAAGTGATTCATGTTATTACCAGTTATTGGATGCTTACTTTGTATGAAACACTGTGCAAAGCTCCCAGATTTAGAGAATGGAAACACAAAGATTAATCAGTCTTAGCTTTAACCTTAAGGGTTTTTTCTTTTTAAGATTTGTTTCATTATTTTTAAAGATAAGGGCAGGGAGGGGGGAAGAAAGGGAGAGAAACATCAATGTATGGTTGCCTTTCACCTGCCTCCAGCTATGGACATGGCTGGAGACCTGGCTTGCAATCTGGTTATGTGCCCTGGCTGAGAATCAAACCAGTGACCTTTGCATTTGCAGGCCAGTGCCAATCCACTGAGCCACACCAGCCAGGGAACCTTAAGTTTTTATTTTTGTTTTTTATCATAGCCAAGGAGGCTATGGTAGAAAGGTAACTAGCATTCAAAGTGTGGGAAGTGTGCCATGCTATCGAGAGGCACAGGTAAACCTACGGAAGTTAATGAACAGGTAGATGTAGTTTGCTGCATGAGTTAACTCGTGTTTGCACTTCCATTAGCTTGTGTATAAAATTGCCTGTCAGCAATGTGTTAAGATGAGAGATCCTTGCTGCTGGAAAATCAGGAAATGTTCATGACAATGGCAGCCTTATGAACTGGACTCTTAACAAAGATGTGAGTGTCGGGGATGGGGACGCCATTCCAGGTGGAGGAATACAGAACAACAGAGAGGTGAGAAATCTCATGCTTCCATCAGTTTCCTCATTCTTGTGCCATGTCTCTGGGGCTTTGGGCCAGCCATCCTGGGCCCTAACCTTTTCAGACCCTTTTCCTTTTATTTTCCAAGATCAAATGCCTGTCTTTGTGTTAGATGGATATTCAGGGCCTTCTAGGTGACCAACTGGCTAATCTATTGACTTGTCCACATGAAAATATCATTGGACTTACATATTATTCATTTGAGGTTGTTGGTTCATTTTTTTTTTATTTTAATTTTATTGTTGTTGTATTACATCCATCCCTTTTTTTTCTCCCCTCTGTCCCCCTCCCCACCCACCCTTTCCCTCCAAAGTCAATCCCACCTGTTGTCCATGTCCATGGTTCCTTTATACTAGGTTCTTGTCTAAGCTGCTCCCCTTCTTTGCCTCTGCCTCCCCCCTCCCCCCTACCCCTTTCCTCCTGACCACTGCAGGCCTATTCCTTGTATTCATACACTTGGTTC